>JAIPRK010000558.1:0-176527 GCA_025469195.1 Chaitophorus viminalis | reverse complement strand
TTACGCGTGTACATACGGTAAATACGAAATCCTATTGTTTTGTAGCGGGCCGCACGAATCCGCAAGGGGTAACGGCCGTCGTCGTCCATGGACCATAGAAAAACGCATAAAAAACAGATGTCGTATGTACGATAAAATATTATGGTCATGCATACATAATCATGCGAAGCAATCAAAACTGCAAATTACAGCAGTACCTATCTATATGCGCGTATGAGCAGCTCGCCCATGTACATTATATTATATTGTACCTACTTACTGTTGTAAAACGCGTATAAGATGATACACCGCGCGACCGCAACATATTAAGCTCGAGAGAAATCACAATTTTCGCGCGCAGAAAGGTTATAATAATAAAAATGATCGACAAATAGGTTTTCCAAGAAACTTAAAATATAGTTAAAAACCTATTAATCCACATGTTTTTTTTTTTTTTATTTAAAACTCCAGTTTAATAATATAATTTGATATTCCACCGGTAATTGAATCGATTTATAAGTAAGTATATATAATATGTAATCAGTTGTTCTGAAAATTTTAATATCTTTATATATATATATACATATTAAATGTAATACATAGATGTACTTAAAATATCTACAAAGTTATTTTTATAAATAATTCGTGCGGTTGTATTGAATGTATGCACAGTTTCAATACGGTTATCTACTCGAACAAAAGTAGTCTATGTGGTCTATTTATGCTATGCATAAATACACCATCATTCAGAAGAATCTCACATCTGATACCTGTTGTACCACAACAGATTAGGCAAAAAAATCGAATGCTTTGGTTTAAAAAATAATCAACGAGGTTCCAGGAATTACTGGAAAATACTGCGAGGATAGTCGCTGCAGTCGGAACACGTTGATCTGGTCACGTTGCATTACATATTATAAAATAAATGCAAACATGCGTGTAAATATACAAGCTTGACTAGTGTAATATTATTATATGCATTCGATTCGTTTTGCATCTCAATCAAAACGCGACTTAATGCTGCGCGTATATGCATATACACGTATGATATTATAATAATATAATATTTGACTGAATATGTGTCATATTATTATTATAGTGCTCGTGCTTGAGGATAAACCGTGTTTATGTACGGCCCCATGTGCGGATTTACCGTCCCGAACGACATTGATAATAATAATAATTATTATTAAATCGACTTCATCGCGGTCTCCTGGCCGAAGAAAACGTTAAGTCGTTTTGATGGTACAACACTTACGTTATGATATGTATAACGCGGTAATATTGTTCCCATTGCGTTGCAGACAATAACGTCTCGACCGTCTCATTACGATGACGCACATGCGCTGATTATAATTGAGTTTCCGAATCGAAATTCCGGAATGGAATTTTTTCTGAAAGTCCGTATGCTCGAAAACTTTTTTCCCGAATGCCTTTTCCCTGATGGTTATTGCTCCCGAAATGGGAACAAAAAAAAATCAAAACAACACAATATTATTAACAAAATTAACTTGCATAGATAATAAATAAATATAAATATAATATATAATATATATAATATATATATATATTTATATATATAAATAAATATTTATATATTTATTAACCGTGCATGTAGGCTTCATTCTAGATGGTGAATAATATACTACATTTATTAGCACTATGTTGTTAAAAACTCCAAAGTTTAGTCTTAATCGAAGAATTTATTATGTGATCATTATATTGGAAATAGTAGGTATGTGAATAGGTTTAAGTTTTACAAAAACTATTACAAATAAAGGTGTTGTGTGCGTTTTATTTAGTGAGCGAAATTGTAGATTTGTAATAGTAATAAAATGACTAAGATAGATTATTGTACAATCCCAATTTTATAAAATTGTTAATCGTTAGGTTAAGTCTCGAACAGAATTTGTAGTCTTCGAAGATATAAGTACTGAGTAGTGAATAGACTAACACTGTAATATTTCGCGTTTGAACTATCGATGTTATGGTACCTACTTTAAATAAGATACGATAAGCATATATATTTCCCGGGCCGCAATTCACCGGTCTCCAACATGTTAATGACATGTCAGGCCGCAACTCATCTATAGCCAGTCGACGACCCATGTATCTCATGTTTTATTTTAAATTGTGGAGGAATGTAAACGTATCTGCTGTAATAATAATATACACATTAAGTCTTTGCATTGTTTTATGTATGTAGCACAGTTTATGTAAAGACGAAAAAAAAATCCGTTTGAATAAATTACATGTTAACGTAAATCGTTGAAATTAAATCATTTCAAGTACGACATGACATTAATTTTAAAATACATTATTCCTTTCTTAAATATTACAATAATTACAAATAAGTATCTATAATATAATTATTATAATAATTCTATGAATATTTTGCTGGACTACATGCGTTTATAGACTCAAAAAAATTACAAGATATATGATACGATATATAAATATATCTATTTATTTATATTACTTATTTATTAATTATTCTTTATTATTCTTACATTTATTTAATATATTGGTTGAGCCAAACAGGCAAATTATTATATTCTTATCATTGTTCAATTATTATTGTGCGAAGGCCAATTTAATTTATATTTTATATTTTCCGTGTTGCTGTGAATTATTTCCTTTCTTATTATTGTTATTATTTTTCTATTATTGTTTAATACGCAGCAACAGTAGTTACCACATTGTGTACCATTTATTAAATATTACAGTTTCTATTTTCACTAGTTTTAAGTTACACACGAGACACAAACATATATACACATCTATACACCCATATAGCTCACTAGTTTCTGCGTGGCGAACCCAACCAATTCTAGTTGAGCTATTTACACCATTACACATAACAAGTTTGGTAGGTCGGTGGTGTAAACTATAGTGCGCGAAGTAGTAGATGTCCGGGGTGAGCTTATCATTAGAAAGGCTCCTGGCCCAAACAGTTTGTTTAACTCGGAAAGCATTATTTTTATAAGATTTACATATTGTTTCATAAGTATATATCAGTAGTTTAGTATATATGTAGTTGTTATATTTTCTTATTAATATGTAGACGTAGTGCGATATACTCGTAACTAACAAATCAAATAATTTATGGCATATATTCTAATGAACTCATAAGAATTGATGAAATGAAAAATAATAATAACTATAAATTTTAAGATAGTCGGCCAATACCACTATTTAGGTATTTAGCTCTAAATCTTAGTACGAACCACAATAAAATAAATAGACACCAAGATTAAAATATACTTGGCAGTGTTTCCACGATAATATATTCTAAAACCAAATGAAAATCTTTCCATAAATTAACATTCCATTACTGTCAACTTCAAGCTGGATCGAAACCCTCTTCACCGATACATTTAGTTTTTGGCAGCTCCATAAACAAACCTCACCGGACCATTTATCTTATTCTCATATAATAAAAATGTTATAGATAATGAAACATTACAATTTGCATATACCAAATGCTTTTACCTACTCATCTTCGCAAAAATGATTTCTATTTTTTCATTTCGATGTGTATAAAAGTCTATGGCCTTTCCATACATTACCGGTCTGAATTTAAAGCAACCAGTCGATATTTTCTAGTTAAATTACCAGGACAATGTGGCCATATAGATTTTATAAATTATAATACTTAAGTAAATTTCAATTTATAATTATAGTGTACATTCGAATGTAAACCGGTCATTAAACTATATAGCTTTTTATTACCTATTCTAAATAAGACTTTTGCATTTTCATACAATTATATTTATGTAATATAAATTTGTTATTGTGTTTCATCGAATCAATTTTGGTTAACTGTTTTAATTAGTTTTTTGTATAGTATAGTATAGTGTAGTATAGTATAGTATAGTATAGTATAGTATAGTATAGTATAGTATAGTATAGTATAGTATAATATATTTATAGTACCTATATATAATATTTTCTTTATTTCATACGTTATACATATACGTTTACATTACATAATCAATCAACTATTAAAAATCATATTATGTTGAACGCACATGTAACAACTTTTGTAAACTTTAAATACTATAAATATTATACATAATATTCTTAGGTATACCGTATACGTTCTAGGCCTTTAAGATCATAACATTTTCAACTGTTGCACCATGCAAATAGGTTAAGTATCTATATATTCTAATTGACCATTTAAAAAACAAATTTCATGTTCTATAATCTTAAACGCTAAGATGCCATTGTTATGATTGCAAGTTCTTTGTTGTAATGATATTTATTCATATATATTCTGACGTTTTTGTATGTTGACCGTTACAATATTTATTTACTGTAGAACTTTAAACGTCACCAAGACAATTTTTTACAACATTATTAATGGTATATTCTATAACGAAATTAAATTCAGTATTTTTTCTCATTCGACTTTTTACGTGAGTAATATAAATATACTGCTGTAAAATCGAAATATTATCATTTTTTTTCGATTTTTGTCATCGTATACGACTGCAATTTGAAGTAACATAATGGGATCGACGACAAGGTAAACGAATCCATATTATAATATCCACACACAAACGCCACGAATAGTATATAATTGCATTGTTTGCTCTTCTCCCGGGACGGATTTTCGTCTGACGTAGCCCGATTATGACGTTGGAAATGTACGTTAATAAAATTATATCGTGTTTCAGTTCTGACTATCATCGTTGCAGTTTCAATGCAACTGATGTTAAATCGTGGCACGGACTGGCGTCTTGTGTTATCTGCACGAGGGCCACATTGTGCGCAAAAATGATTCGGTGTGTCGGTAAGTACGATTAAGAGTACTTATTTTGTATTCGATTAGACACCTACAATTGTGGAATATAATATTATCATCACGTTCCGCACGGCCGTAAGACGATTTAATTTCTTGATGCATTTGTGCCATTTGTCCCGTTTTAGCTTGCCGTCGTTTAGCGCACAAAAAGTGCATAAGAGGGGCGCTTCGGTCGGACCAGCGAGACGGCCAACACATCGGTACCAAAAATCACTACAGTCCGGCGGCCACTTCGGCATTTGGCACGTGGACAACCGCGGACGGCGGGTCAATCATGACCGGAGATTCGTCGGCCCACACCAGGATGACCACTCGTGACATCGCGTGTGGTGACGGCGGAATTACGTTCGTGGAAGTGGCGTGCGGAAATGGAGGAGTTACGTCCGCGGAAGTGGCGTGCGGAGACAGTGGAGTTACGTCTGTGGATGTAGCGTGTGGCGACGACGGAGTTACGTCCGTGGAAGTGGCGTGTGGAGATGGAGGAGTTACGTCCGCGGAAGTGGCGTGTGGAGATGACGGAGTGAAGTCAGCGGAGGAATGCACGCAGACGTACATGATGACCACCTGCGTCAACAGCTTCACGCAGACCAACGTGGCCACTCGTCCCGTTGCGTCGGGCGTCGAGGCTGAACACGTAAATCGTTATTCGCAAACCGGTGTGGCCGCAAGCGACATCACGTGTGACACCGTTCGCGTACAGGGTCCGACGCAGACCGACGTTGCCTCCAGCGTTAAAGCCCACCACGCGGACGTGCCGAAAACGTCGAGGACAATGGCCCAAATGATGGCCCAAATGTTTGACACGACGACGACAACAGCATCGACTTCCCACACCAGCACGGCACCCGTCCAGCTGAAATCAAATGCCCAGGTTACGATGTCTTGATATAATAACCCGTCATTGTTAACACTTTTAGAATAAAATAAAACATCCAACTGTACGTGCGATCGACGAAAAAAAAAAAAAAAACGATTGAAACCATACTCAACAGCTCATTTGCATCCACGTAATATTACACCGATTATTTTTTTCTTCTTCCAGAAATCGCAACTTTACCGAACGTATACATTTTGGAAACAACGGTACACATTGTTTTCCAAGTTCGACGAGGGAATCATGCTGGACGAGGGTAAATAATCACAAAACGTTGTACGCGCGTTTTGATAGTGTTAATTAATATTGACGACGTCAATCTTTTTTTTTTTTTTTTTTTTACGCAATTACACCAGTCTGCCTATGCTCCACGTGCCCAGAAGTGTTGGCCAAACATATGGCCAAGAAGTACTCGGTCCGCACAGTACTGGACCCGTTCTGCGGTGCTGGCGCGAACGCCATTCAGCTAGCCTTAACATGTCACCACGGTAAATCACCTACATGGCTACATATTATATCAGAGGTGGCCAACATGAATATGTTCGCGAGCTACATGGATAAATTGTATCGAGAGCCAAAATACTTACATTTTATTATTTTTTTCAATATGATCTAAATATAATAAATATTGCTTGTAACCGTTAAACATATCGAATTACATAGGTACCTATTAGTTCAGCATGTTTTGTTTTGATTGTATACCGAAATAATTACCTAATAATGTTCATAATTTTGGCTTTTATTAATAAGACTGTAATGAGAATCACAAGTGGACCATCCCTATTATCATTGTATTTTATAAAATGTCCGTTCATACCGCCGCATCGTCTGTCTCCAATCGTACATGAATTTATGATTTATTATAGTGCCTATAATAATAATAATTTAAAATAAACTCGTGTTTTTCCGCCGTAGTAATTGCCATCGATGTGGACCCCAGGAAAATCGCGTTGGCCAGAAAAAACGCGGAGGTATACGGTGTAGCCGATCGCATAAGTTTTAGGGTCGGCGATTCATTCCTGGAGGCAGCCAATCTCAGAGTGGATGCAGTGGTCACTTCACCGCCACGAGAAAAACCTGTAGACTGCAAATGGCGAACAGCATTTGACGCCAGGGCACTGTGTAGCCGTGAATCCGGTGGGATGGCCGCTATTCTTCGAATGGCACGTGCAGCTGCCCCGAAGGTGCTTTTGAACGTACCGAGGAACATCGTCAAAGCGCAAGTACGTGGTGTTATTGCAATATCGTAATGTATAATAATAATAAGCCGTACACAGTAAATAATATCGATACTCAGCTGTCTGTACGATGATGAAAATGTTATAATTTGACAACAAATACAATTTATGTGGTTTGTTAAACACCGCACAGTAAACATCAGGAGTGCTTCAGGAGTACGCGCTACGTTCTTGTTAATGCATTTTTAATCATTTTTGTTTTATTTTCCCTACAGTATATGCAGATGGCTATGAAAGAGGGTTTTAATCGAGTACATTACGAATCAATTGTTATCGACGGAAAACCAAATTCTTTAAACCTGTATTTCACTCTAAGAGTACGTACTTAGTTATAATAATATTACCATTTGTGCATATATTATTTATCACCCTTAGACGCATTTAAATGTAATCTACGCTGTTTTTGTGTACTACTAAACACAGTTCGATTTCAAATTACTTTTTTAAAATCAACTAACTCGATGTTTCAATTGATTTAAGTGTAATAACAACTACTTTTACGCCGATGATTTGCTATTGTTTTTAGAACGACTCCTCCGAGCAAAAAGCTCCGATACAAACTTCGACAGAGGTGAATTTGAGTACGCCACGTGAGTAAAAAAACTTAGTTATGACCTCTAAAATGGTGACGCATATGCTAAATATTTGGTTGTTTTTCTCCCTCGCAGCGTTATTAGAACGACAATTAATGGAATGCGCACGTGATAATAAAATGTCCGTGTACGCATCATATTTAGATTGGGTTACTAGATTTTTGGACGCATGAGCTATTATCCAGCGTGCAAATCATCAAATCCACAAGAATTGATCAAAGAACAACAATATACTTATTAATAATTACTGATCTAAAACGAAATTTTTATTGTTCTAGATAATTTTTGTAAGCTTGTACTTATATAAAATATGTTTTTGATATATTAATTTCTACATAAAATAAACGGAGTTTATGTTGCTTCAGCATACATTTTTTTCGAAAGAATATTAGTTTTACTCACTGTAATATAATCGAAGCAATTTTCGATGTTCCAGAATGAAGAGTAATTATAATAAAAAGAACTTTTTTTTAGCTATTTATAAAATCGATATTAACATAATATGTAGTAAATAACTAGGTTAACTAGGTTAGAATAATTATAATAAAAAAGGACTCCATTACACTATATTTTATACGGGGTGTCACAATTCATTCACAACAGTCCTGCAACTAATGTCGGTGGTAGTAAATAACATTAATACAGAATGTTTAGATTATCTTTATAAAATACAATTCAAATAAAAAAGTATGACTATGATTTGAAATCTATATAACAACAATCTACATCAAAAATCAAATTTTAGTATTGTATAATAATTGTGGGGAATTACCACTAAAATGGAAATAATAATGAATTGTTCTACAGGTCGTTCACGAGTAGTGTTAAAACAAATTTATATTTACACTTTTTATAATTTTAGTAGACTTCATCTAGTTGGGGCTGCGCCTCAAAACCGCCCCTCGCTCTACCGGGGAACTCGATTCACAAGTGGTGGATGTTGGTCACAAGAAACCCGGTTATTTGACGTCTATCGTTCCGAGCCCCAGTTTGAAAATCACAAATTTGGTATTTGAGTTTTAAAGTCTAGCCGTTGGTCGATTCATGTGAAATTAACAGGCATTAAATACATTTCAATCCAAGTGAATACCATTGTTTAGGGAGTAATTCGGTCAGGTAAGCAATCCGACTGCGTCATCGAATCGCGGACTCAGTCACTGTGCCCCAATCGTATGTCCGGCTCTATTGTCTGTATCGAAATCGGGAAAGTAAAATATGAGTTTTAACGTCTAGCCGTCAGTCGGCAGTCCGCTGTCGGTTTTTTAGATCACATAACATAATACCATATTATAACATACAACTTTTTGCGTATACATAAAGACAACGCGCAAGGGGGAATAATATTTATACCTGCACCGCATCACATCTCAATAATATGTATAGATACAAAACTCGGTGTGTACGAGCGCATATAGTTCTGCAGTGGTCGTCGGGACTTTTATGAAATTATTATAATATATTATAATGTAATATTTTATTATTCGCATTATTGGAGCGCGCGCAAGGGAATATTTATGCGCTCGCCGCGTCCATCGACGGCGGCCGATGCGAGGTTCTCACACGGATCGATGATAAACGATCGGTCGGCGGCCTGTGTCGTATAAGTATACATAATAAGCTCGGGCGTGCGAGTGCGTGCGTGTGTGTCATATACGGGGTGCTCGAGAGATCTATTTATCGGACGATGACGCCGCGAACGCGAGAACGGATTGCGATAAATCACATCGGTTTTATTGGCCTTGCAGATGGGTTTATACATATAGATAATCTCGCCACGGCCGATGAGGAAAGAAAATTTAAAGAGACGCGATACAGAACTACATAGACGACTATTGTAGCAGTGCTGTCGCTGATCAATCGTGTATAACGACAACGGCGGAGACTGCGGTTTATACACATACACAATACGTTTATCACAACAATATTGCGATTATCATTATATTATCGTACTGCAGCGTTTGCACAAACATTTCAGATCTTACGAATAGATTATAAACATAGGTTCCTACCTTATGGCTCCTTAACCCAATATCTGCTTATACATTTATTATAATACGTGTATATATCGTATATACCTACCGTAAATAGAGTGTACGCGCAACATTGATCTAGTTAGATCATATAGTTCGTATTAAAATAAGCACGATATAAAACATATGCATATTTATATAAGCCGGTGATTATACACTGTAAGTGGTGAGCTTAATATCTATTTTGAATTTTGAACTTTTGAATTATTGAATTATACACCGTAGGTGGTGAGCTTAAAATATTCTATTTTGAATGTTTAACTTTTGAATGATTGAATTATCGGCAACTGGACCCCAAAGAGAGAATTGGAAATATATTTCCCAAATGGTTTTATAGCTCGGTTTCATTTTATCGATATTTTATTCGACATTTTTGTATTTTTGTATAAATTATTTATAGGGGCAATAATTGTGATTATCCTTATGCCTTTCTACATTTATTTTGTGTTAAAGTAAAAATCAAAATAAAATCCATTCCCATTAACCATTAAGGAATTTAAAATTACAATAATATTGCGTTCTATTTTATGTTGAAAAATGTATGCACATACACCTTTAACTTTTGTATTCTTTTTTAAACCATTATACAGTCCAAACGGCCGAGCATAGAAAAAAACTTATCACGTAAGTATATAATATTATTCTATATAATACGTTGACGTGAGCGTGCGTTAAAGTCTCTGACTGCACATTGACTACTTTTTTTGATACATTTTTACTTTACAAAATAAAAACCCGACTACGCGAAGTCAACCTGTTTGTTACCGGGTTTAAATTTTCACTTGTTCCAAATGACTACTGGAAAGAAAAAAAATGAATTACTTTTTATTTCATTGCGATGGAAAGTGCAAAGTTACATCTGGCGCTAATACGCTATGTGAAATTGTGCAGTTGGCGGGATAACGAAAAACACCTTGATGATACCGGCAAAACGCGTTTCGGAATGTCATTCGATCAACACCGACATCGAAGGGTTGCGTGCTGTTTTCAATATAAATATATTATACGAGTAGCTTGGCCTCGTGCGCAAATATGTACCGATTCGTGCTCCCCGAGGCACTGCTTTCCCCCGTGTAGGTATAATAATACACCTTTGTCTCGACATATTTACCCGCATGCACAATATTATCATGTATTGCAGCAGCGTATACGTGCATTTACACGTCATCAAAACGTGTCGCATCTGTCCCACCTCACTCGAACATTATTATGTATGAACATATACATATTGGTGCTGCACTCGGCCGTCGCAAATAGGTATATTATCTTTTCGAGTGTTTATGTTTGCCGCAAGCCGCCTATTTTACGCGTAAGCGGCAGCTGCAGCTGTTTTTCGCTAAAAACAAATACTACACGATAATATTTTACCGTTGTAATGATATTGCATAATTTAATGTGTTTGGAGAGGTACCGGTGACAATAATTACTTATATATAATATGTATTATGATATGCGCATGGCTCCCAGGCACAATTTCTGGAAGTGCTTACGGCAACCGTCTTTGACGCGGCGAGTGCCTATATAAATAATAAATAAATGGTATATAAATGGTTCGACAAACGGACTGCAGCGTCGTTCGGATACGACTGAATAAAATTTACATATGTAGTGATCAAGCATGATTATTAATACCTACAGTATTGAAATAACTTATTGATACAATTTACTAATTTTAACTATTTTCACCAATTAACATTATAACGCTACAATATAATACCTATGCATTAAAGTTTTTACATTTTTTTTTTTTTTTTATTATTTTTTGATCTTGAAATTGAAATTGAAAAATTTTAATCCATTATAATATATCATACATACATAAAACCATAATATATCGTAAAAATAATTTTTAAAACTTTGGTTGTAAAGTCGTTTATTTATTATATGATTTTACAACATTTTCGAACATTATTCTGTTATTTTTTTATTCTAGCTATTTTTGGTTACTAAAACATGGAAATTTACTAAAGACCATACTATTAAAACTGAAAACTCCAAATATTTTCAAAAACTTAGGTTTACAAAATTATTTTTTTTCTAAAACAATAGAATGAAAATATAACAAATTTTAATTTAAAGTTGAAAAAAAAAATCTTCAGTAAATAAAATACTGCAATATCAACATAATATCATATACTTTTTGGGGGGGGAAAAAAAAAAACAGAAAAAATATTTAATAAAACAAAATATTTGTATTGTCAAATTTTATTCAACGGTATGCGTAACTGTAGTATATATCCGTATGGATAGACCATATATAAAATTAAAAATCCATTTTCCCGCAAACAACACACATGAATAAATTTATATTTATATGAAATCTATGTTTTAAAAATATTTTTATATATACAAATATATATTAATATTCTTGTGCATAAGACGTCGTCAGCTGCCTAAAGAAGACAGTTTATGGTACTTATATATGAAACCTATTAATTATAATACCTTATACGACGAAATAAGAAAAAAAACTATATGGCTGTACAAGCGGCACAGAGTATTTTATTATGCAATGTTGTATAGGTTTCGTACGACAAGTAAACGGTTTAAGTTATACAAATATTTTTGTAAACTTAACACAAGTTCATAATATTATAATCGGGTAAAACAAGATAATACTGAATGGATTTTCGAGTCCTTGTTCCGTTACTATATAGTATACTTATATATACAAGTGAATGCAACCGCAAACCGTTCGACTCAACTCACCGTCCCATTGTATTTCATTTTAAACTCAAATTTACTACCAAGTCAAATCATACTATATGATTGTGTATAATAAATATGAAAATATTAACAATTATTAAATTTTCATAATCTCAAAAAACTATATAATCCCCCGAGTTCTATATCTTTGGCTAACAGTATATTGATTTTTTTGCAATGTCGCGATTTCTATTCAGACAAAATGTTTATTTGGCTTTAAATTTTAATTCTCTTATTTAAATATTATTATTTTTATTTTATTCTTTGTGTAAGCATTTATTGTTAAATAAAGATTTTTACTGTACTATATATTTATTCTTTATTTAGTTGCAAATTATTGCCATTGGTACTAATAATTTTTACTTCTTATTGTATCCAAATTCTGTTATAAGATGAGCTAAACTGTACTTATAATTATTCTAATTGATAAAGGGTTAATACCCGTTTATTATACATAAATAAATAAATAATATGTAATATAAAAACCATGCTAAATGGATACGAGGATCATTATAAAAAAAAAAAATATATATATATTTAAAATAAGAAATTCTATTCCATTGTTGACTATTATAAAACGAGTTTTTTTTTATTACGACGGAGAAACACTATGATTATAAATTATAATCCTCCAAAAACGGTGTTTAATGTTTTCGATGCAAATCGTGACACCAAAATCATCGACAAGTTTTCAAGTTAATGGGAATAGTAAATTTTTATAAGTGAAGTCCGTTGGTGAAACTCACGTAATATCGAGAATACCAGTGAAAAAATTGAATATATAACTACAATTATTTTTTCACATATTAATACATATTATAAAATAGAATCGCAAATTACAGTATCACAAAATCATATGTTTTTAGATTTTTAGAACCATTATAGTGTTGTACTCAAATAACAAATTTAAATAACTAATTTACCAAGATTTTATATTTATAATATATTATTATTATATTTAGCATAGTATAGATAAATAAATAAGAGAACATTATTTTAAAAATAATTTAACAATCAATTACTAAAAGATTTTTGTTAAAATATTCGTTTTTAAGGAAATTACCATACTAATATTTTAACTAAAAATCGAAATATAAATATAATTTTTTTATTTAATATGATTTATAACGGTATATTATATTATAAATTCTAAGGATGGATCAATACCTCTCAAAACTTATATGAATATCGATTACTAGGACTCGGGGCTTAAAAACTTGAAAGTATGTATTTAAATATGCACATAAAAATATCTAAATATTACCGATTAAATATGCAACAACAGACGTGAAATATTTAGTTAATATCATTCATAACTTATTTAATTAATAATAGATAAGTAGCAAAGAAAGCTGAAATATAATAACTATTGGTTTGAAAAAAAATCCTATACTACAACCGATATCACCAATTTCCGCAGATACCTAATATCGGTTCTATGATCGGTCAACCCCTAATAAATTTATTGTAGTCTTATTTCGGTGGATGCTGCTATAGGATAGATTTAGGCAGATAATACCATGGTAAAGGTTATGATTAAGGTATTGTAATTTTATTCTTTCTTTTTTTGCCAATTGTTTATCATCATTTGACCCACAAAGCTCTTTCACCTATACAACTCTGATATTATGTACAGATATCATTTTTTTGTTGAGGGAACTGCAGTACCTATGCAATACTAGTTAAACAGACTTTTTTTCCCCCGTGTAGGCTTTGTCTACTGGTCTATATTTACGACGTTAAATCGGCTCTTAGTCATCGTTGACGGGTTGGACCACAGCAGGGTGTTTTGTCTGCTGGAAAAATAATATTTCAGTATTAATTATTTATCATTATTGGAGATTTTAAAACACGCGGCATATTATGCGCGTGCACGTGGTATTATATATCATGTTCAATTAGTTGGAATTTAAATATTCTCGACTCGCAGCTACCTGCAGCATATTATATACAAATACATGTGTGTGTGTGTGTGTGTGTGTGTGTGTGTGTGTGTGTGCAAACTGCGAAACGGGACATTTATCCCACTGTGCAGCAGCGCTTGCCGAGAGATCGATATCAAACTCGGTGATAATTGTAGGATTTATGGTGCACGTAGTTATATCTGATAAGCAAATCGGCTGCAGTATTCCTCATTAAAACTTTTGGATTTGTTTATATATTCTATAGCATAGTTAATTGAAGATGCACCGCTGCTGCTGCTGCTGCTGCGAAAACGCTTTCTAACGGATATTTTTTTTACATTTTATTTCTTTTTTTTTCTGTAAAAATTTTTACGAGATTATTGTTTACGTTTTCCGCTATAAATTTAAATAAATTCTGCTGCAGGTCTTGCTGGCTGACGTCGAAAAATACTTATAGAGCGTATGCGGATATGTCAAGGGGGACACTGCGATATACCTATTCGTATACAACTGAATGTATATTATATACGTGCGCATCTAACAAAGATATAATTATAATTGATTTATTATCGCGATGAAGAGGCTATACAGTATATACCCATATAATATGGCTATATAGGTATATACAGTTGTTGTTATTTATTCATCCTTATCATTCGATCGTTGGCAAAGTATAGTATTTAATTTTCAGTTATGAACGTAGCAATAATATGTTTACTTAATATTCTGTTGTGTTATATTATTTTTGAATGACACCTTTGACCTTCCATCCAACTCCGCGGTTTTAATGCAAATTCTTGAAATGAAACATCAGAATTCGAACACATAGAAACTCTAATCGTGCGTTTTCATTTGCTTACTCGACTAGTATATTATTATTGATAATCTATTATCCATATATTGATTATAAAGGTAAATGTGAACAGATAGCCAAAACATATATTAAGTAAAGAAAGTTATTTTTTACATGGATATGCGCATAATATATCTTATGACTGATGCCTGGGGTGTCATTCCGAAAATTTTTCTGATACCGAGAATATTACAATTCGTCACACCATTGACATTAACAATCTAAAAATGTAAAATAAAGACATAGATTTCAATTAATTGATAAATTAAAATATTAAAATAAATATAGTCAACGTACATACCCATATAAAAGATGGTAATAATTTTATGAATACAGGTGAACATTTATAATACTTGAATTCGCTTTTTGTTGAATGTTTTGCTTCAATGCCCTACAATTTTAAACTAAATGACTTTCCCACGACGACTTAATTGAATATCCACAAAACATATCCATTTACCCATAAATCTGCATGAAATGTAGATAG
Organism: Chaitophorus viminalis; assembly: GCA_025469195.1. Lineage (NCBI taxonomy): Eukaryota > Metazoa > Arthropoda > Insecta > Hemiptera > Aphididae > Chaitophorus > Chaitophorus viminalis. Next base: position 161,053 of record JAIPRK010000558.1, on the reverse strand, counting down.
GTACTTTCAGACTTATCGGAGTAATGATTTTTAGTATTTTCTATGGTAATATTATCAGTTAAAAACAGTTAAAAAATTATTTTTCGTAGCTCAATCAATTATTTACTAATAATATTAGAATAATCACCCCCTATGCTAATAATTAATAATCATTATTAGACAAAAGAGAATATTAGAGAAGTGATCGCTAAAAAAGGACATAAAAGATGGAACGAATGAAAATATAACTTATCTGTATTTTCACATTTTTCGAGCTGTTTCAGTAAAATAGTACAAAAATTATAGTAAATATAATTTCCTATTATTTACAATAGTATATGAAATAATTTATAATTCAATGATCAATTTATTAAATTTTATTAAACTCTTGAGGTGATCAAAGTTATCGACGGACTGTTATAATAACGTATTTATAAATATTTTTTGATTTCAAACGTGAAGTTTCAATCATATTATATTACATTCTCAACTCGGGTGATCGTGCATTACTTAAACTTGCAATACACTTTTAAACACCAAGCCAATATCGGTAATTCTGTCTAGCTGAGTCTAAAAGTGTCCGTATAATCTTTTCACTAGTGGCATTAGCTAAATTAACTTTATGTTTTCATCCAGTTATAATACATCATCGACCTTTGCTATTTTAAACATACCGCACTGCAGGGGATGTGTCACTGTGTCAGCGACCAGCGTGCGTATGAAAATATCAACAAACTATTGCGAATCGTATACGCAGTATTGTCAGCGTGTTATGTATTATTGTATCGCGTGCGCATTGTTAATAAATCCAAACGATTCGTCTGCGGGAAGAACTTTCACAAAACCGCAAAATTTACATTCGAACATTATCCTCGCACGCGCGTCATTGGACTTTAAGACGCGTCCCACAACGACCGTAATTATTACTTTTTACGACACACACGCAGCAGTTTTGAACCGTACAAACGTGATTTTTTTACGGCTCGGCGACAGGTTCTACATATCATAATGTATATACATAATATAATACGTATAAACAATTTAATAACGTATACGATTTTCTCCCATTGTGCGAACTTTCGCTTTTGAAAAATCAATCACTTACGACGGCGATAAAATAATAGCGCTGCACTTTTTTACACGCACACACACACACACGTATATTATATACGTTTTATTTCGTTATTCAGCGTCGTATACATTCTGAATATTGTTGATAATAATACGCAGTACGGTGTATATACGCGTATAGGTACACGTTGTTCTTGTGCCTCGTAGCGACGACACCACGGTGTATAACATAAATAATAATACAATAACGTTGTAATGGCCGGACGTGTATATACATACACGCAGCTTCCAACTGCGTTACTCGTCCGCACCAAACGGCAAATATTATATTATTATATTGAAGTCCGCACGCGGTACTAAGACTATCGAAACGGAACGTGTTTTTTATCACTGTGCGGTACGCTCTGCGCGCGTCCCACACTAGCGCTGAAGGTTTTTATTTTTATAGGCGATTGCAGAAGCGCAGAGTACAGGTGACACTGCAACACGACGACCATGTGTCGACGACCACTCGCAATAAATAGTACTTATAAGTCCTGACGAGAAAAATTGTATGCTGCCCTTACCTAACGCTGGATTAAATGAAAAAATCTGAGTCTGAAAAATCAAGTCTGAAAGGGGTATAGAGTGGAATATTTTAAGTCACAGCTGATCCAACTATATCCCAGTACTTCTAGTGACTAAAAACAATAATGGATTTTGAACTAAATTATTTATTTATAAGATATTAATTATTAATTATTTATTTATAGACATTACCGCCTCTGTCAGCGTTTTAATTGAGCGTGTTCAGAGAAAATTCCTTCGCATTATGGCCTTCAGGTTTAATATCCCGCATCCTCTTCGTGATCACTCACCTGTTCTTTATGTCCTAAATAGATCTTCCTTAGCTGACCGATGGCATTTATCTACTATATCACTCCTATCCAATCTTCTTTCCGGTAAAATTGATTGTCCTTTTCTCCTATCCTAAATCAATTTCAGAGTTCCTGCTTGCACCATTTGTTGTTTTATTCCCTTTCACATCTCTGACTCTTCCAATAATTTCCTTGAAAATTCATTTATTGGATCGTCTCATGCAAACACCAAGTTATGACCCCTTTTTCTCTCTATTATAACTATTTTTATTATTATCATTATTATATGTTTTCTCATAATATATCTTATATGTATCACTGTTAAGATACTAACATGACACATAACTCGATTTTATTTATAAAGTAAAGATTATAGGAAGTCGATTATGGTTGAATCTATATTTTGGTCTAATTTTGTATTCGATTTTGGGATTCATTGGTTTTTCTGTCTTATGATGTCAATGTGAATTACATGTAAGTTGGGCGAATAATATCAATCAACACGTTTGCATGAACTTTTAGAGGAAATAAGAAATTGGACGAGCTCAGTGACCCCGACCGTAGTAATGGTTGACCCGGTCCCACAGCAGCTTTAAATAAATCACGGGTGGTTTGAAGAAGAAGAAGACGAAGAAGGAAATGTGCGTATAGAATAATTATAATATTATGTGTGTGCGAAGAAGACGAAAAAAAACAAATGATCCCTGTCGTGTGTGCGCCCGCGTCGTTGTCGTCGTCGTCTTTATATTATACTATAGTATATATAAACATTACCATATTTCTATAATACGTATATCTACGTGATATACGCATGTTAACTCGTTCGATTTACATAAATATGAAGAAAAATCCAATAAATTACCTACGAAACTTGATTAAGTTTTTGCAGCCGAGTTTTGATTCATGCGAGCCGCAAATTAATCACACGGGCCGTGCGTTTACAACACACCGTCATACAACCTATGCTCGCATAAGTATTATATTTGGTAAGTACATACAATTATTATTATTATTATTATCATTAATACTACGACTACTATTATTATTATTATTATTATTATTATCATTATTATATTACTATTAATATTATTATTATAAGATATTTAATAATATTTTTTTTTTATTAAATTTTTTTTAGTAGGACAAGCCCTTTATATTAATGTAACACGCACCGCCGACGTAGAAATTAATAAAAACAAATTTAATCGGTTATTAGTCATCCAGCGGCGGCGGCGGCGGTATGTACCTATATTATTACACACTTTATTAACATATTATACATGTATATACATGTATATATTATTCAATACGTGAATTTGAAAAATCGTTTTGCCAGTGCAAACTTTACCACCCCGCCAAGGTGTCGGCGGCCGCGATTTTTATAATTTATTTTACACACACACATACACACATACATACATATAAGCTCATTTATAAAACGAACGGCCGCCGCTCGCATATAAGCATATCATACTACTATTATTATATTAAGTGCGTAGAGAAAACTGTGTATGACGTGGTCGGTAGTGAAGCCTAAAAACATCCAGTTTGTTTTATGTTATAATTATATATGCCTTTGTGAAAAGAAAGTTCTTAGCATAATATGTAACAATAAACGCTCATCATCGATTGTCAATATATTATGTATCACACCTATTTCACATTTGTCGAACTAGGTACTATAGTTACTATAGGTAACTATACAAAAAAACTGTGTGCAATTAGTTTCAATCAGATGTAGTCAATGAAATTGTTAATCATCCCCACCATCATGATATTATTTTTTTAAGTGCATTATTTTGCCAAAAGTTCAAAGTTCAAAATCGTATAAAATCCTTACGAAAAATTGAAACAATAACGGAAAACATATTTTATTCTAAAGCGTATAGATATGTTATTTTTTCTTTCTTATATTTCATATATCATAATTTTTTTGGTGGATATAAATGTTCATTTATATAGAAAATTGCATTACTTTGAAGTATTATTTTAAGATACATTTCAAGATGTTATAATAAATTTTACATTTTATTGTGTTGTACACACTACACTGAGCTTCTGATAATTTATATTATAATTTTAATAATGTTACCTACTGTTTTACTAATTTTTTTTTTCACGTATACCTAAAAAATTATTTAAAATATTAACGAAATATAATGTTTATTTAGCAAACCTGTAACGAGTGCAATCTTATTTTGTTCAATTTCATTCTAATATAATATAATATCCACTTTTTCTCTTACAGTGTTGACTGCAAGTTCTATAAAACTTATATTTTGACATTCTTTTGACATTATTTTTTACATTTCAACTTATAATATAATTGTTGTTTTTCAATTGTAAATAATTTTAGAAAGGTATTAAGTGGTTTGTAAGCAATGCATTTATATCTTTGTCTATTCACGTGCAACGTAGGCATTTAGACGTTTCCTACTTCTAACGTACCGACCGATCAATTAATGCAATAAGAATTTCATAAACTAATTTAAATTTGTTTTGAAGTTTTCTTTTTCTACTTAATATACCCATAAATTAATTTTTGTGGATATTTATGTTTCTTATTTGTTTAATTTTATTTTGTATAATTTTGGATAAACAAATTAAAAAAAATTGGCATAGTCAATCTAAAGGAAAATTAGAAAATTAACGACGAATTAAAATCAGTTTTCAAAATTCTTATCGCATTAATCGCGATCGATCGGTAAGTTGTAAATAAAAAACATCTAAAGTAGTAAAGTACTATATTGCGCATGCGATAGACAGAAACAGAAAATCATGGCTTAAAATCCATTTAACAATAACAACGATTTCCATGTCATACGGAAACTCTTATGCACAAATTGTTTGATTTTATCATACATTTTACATTTTTAGTTTTCTTGTGCACGAATAGCAAAACAACATAAATTCCGAATCACCTGTGGCGACGAATGATTCAATCGTATTTTGTAATACGTTTCGATGTCGTTAAACCGAAGCCAATGTGTGCCGAAACATCGTCTACGATATGTAATTTGGACGTTTCTGACATGACGTATAATTGTATAATATACGTACAATATGGAATATATAAATATAATATTATAGTGTTGTTTCGAGAATATATACATTTATTACAACACTTTATTTTATAGAAAGAACTCAGTGAGCAAGATTATATTACAGTCAGATGTATTACATATATGATAATAAAATATATCATAAGGTATACGCACTGTACACCTTAATTGTCTGCGGGATAACACGAGAGGAGCTTATGTTTCACATTTCGTAGTTCAAAAATGCACGAAATTGGATCACAATAAAAAACAATTTATAGCTTTATTAATATGGCCGTGTGGAGATTACGATTTATATTACTATTATTACTTAACTCGTAATAATTATTGTTCTCTTAACATGTTGATGTTATCTCCTCTTCTCGGGAGATCGGTTTCCACATAAAGTAATAGGCATATCTCTCGTATTTCTTTTGTGCGTGTCCACAGCACGGTTGTAGATGCGATTAAAACCGCTTTTTCGAATGAATTCTATAGCCTTCCAAACATTTTTGTGACCCAATTATCGTTCGTCTCTACTGGTCGGAGATCGATTAATACTATATTGTATTCATCGTTTTAAACATAACTTTTTCCTCAGACCCTGGCTTTCGATTGCCTGTCACCGCACTACATCTATGTGCCATAACCATCGTATACGATTCATTTTTACAACTTTATTTTTATTATATTCATTCTTGCGTATACCTGACCTTTGTAACTCGTACGTTATATATTTAAAAGTTACATTTTATTATTATTTTTACTATTATTATTCAATATTAGTGAAATCCAATAAGTAACTATTAATATACTTACATATTTTATAATAATTTATCAAAATGAGGAGTCGGTTCAAATCGAACAATTTAGTATAATGTTTAAAATTTATAGGTTGCTACATTGAGCTAATAAGTAGTTTAAAAAGGAATGTTAATTATTTATTATAATAATGTGTATATATTATAGACATGGAATAATTATTATAGTTGTCAATCACAGCACATGAATTGTTTAAAAACAATAATTTCGACTTAAACCAATCATATAACGTATACTATGCACGTCTATAAATAGTATTTACTATATTGAAATTCATTAAATAAAAGACTTGAGAATATAATATTACGTATAATATAATATTATATTATATAATACGATACGTGTATAGTGAGTGTTCAAATGGACCTACACACCATTTCGAGGCATATTATTTATTAAAGTAGGTGGATCTAAGTCATATATATATAAAGTATAAATACATTGTTTGGAATTGTTTATGCGCGTCTAGAATCGTTTCAAATTCAAAACCAGGTAGGATGGTTCCCGTGATATGTTGACACATTTTACGACGCCCCTCAACTGAGGGCAGGTGCCAAATGATTTTATTTTTTTCGTGTACCCACATAAATGTGAAAATCTGTAAAAGGTATCTACACTATTAATTATATTTTTATACCCAGGTATTTATTTATCGGGGTTTTTTATTTTCTATAACATATTTTATTTCATATCATGTTCATACAACGTAACAACAATAAACTCAGAAATATAAAATAAAAATGACATGGACTAACAAAAAAAAAAATCCTTTTCGACCTAATCTATTGACAAATATGTCATTGCAATCTCTCTCATTTGCCCTCATCGGTTCTACAATGATAGTGTAATCGATTTCAATCATGGTATTCTTTTCTTATTAAAAGAGATCATGCAGTTAGAATTAAGGAGGAATTTGATATTTTTAGATTCTGAACGGAGTGATGGAATTTATTGGTTTTACAATGATGTGTGTTTATTTAATTTTATATTTTTTTTATTTTTGTGTCTGTCATCACGTTTTGGGGCAGTAAAAATGCTTCGATTTCCTTAAATAGCAACTTTTCTGAGAGAAAAGTGAATTTAAATGGTACTTGGGTAAGTAAAAAATCCAATTTTTTCAATACTTTTTAAAAAAATCGAAAAACCGATAAAAAAATTACAAAAAAACGGGAAATTTTACGCAAAATCACATTTTTACGAAATACATTTTTTTAAAATACTCTAACTCAAAAAAAAAAAAAAAACCGCAATAACATAAAATTTTCACCAAATCTTTATATTGGCGTTCTATATATATGGTTAAGTTTTCAACGTATTTTGACATATTTTGACTTATTTATAGACAATTTAAATTTTCGATTTTTGTAAAATTTTTTTTTTTTAAACATCTATAAAATTTTATTGGCTGACCGAAAACTCTTGAAAATTTAAAATAAGATTTATTATAAAATTAACTTATCGTAACTAAAAAATATTGGAGATCGTTTAACTCAAATTCTTTTTATAAGCCCATAAAGTTAAAACTTGTATAAAATATGTTAAAATCGCAATAATTTGCAAATTATTTTGTAGTGAAAATTCATAAAATTTTTTCTGTTTATAACTAAGATTCAAAATTTTAACACTAGGTTATCCATAAGCTATTCTTCATAAATCTATAAAAAAAAGTTCTACCGGACTTAAAAAAAAAATTTATGACTGTTTGAAATTTTAATTTTTACAAAATTGCATACAATTGCATTATAATTCAATTTAAATATAAAATACTATATTATTATATACACATTTTAGACAAACATATTAACTCCATTCAGAATCGTTATTCGTATACAATGATATCTATCATTGCATTCAAATTTAACAAATCCATTGTAATAATGACTTATCCTATAAACGAGATGCACTCCACCCCCAACTGTACAGCAAAGCGAGGCTCATCCGTTCTTTTTTTTTTCGTGCCCACGTACTAAAATATATTTACAAAACATTAATCACAAACTGTGTTATTTTTTAAGACATCCATAGTCTATAAATTACAACAGCATATCGTTATGTTCACAATTAAAACTTAAAAATTGAAATTAATAATATTCCGTAGAACAAGAAAGTCTGTTTATCATATTCTAGGTATATTCTTCGATATATTATTTTAAAAAAGTACGTTTCAAAGTTGTAACAGTGGTCTCACCACTCGATACTTAACGGATATAATGCTATTTGAAGACGTACAAATTTATATCAATACAAAAATGTATGAGCTCGTCTCTTATTTATGCAGAAAATACGATTTTAGTTACGTAGTTCGAATTCAGAATGTTATGGCTAAAGTTCAAATTGTTCGTTATTTAAAATCGTTTCGGCTTTAGTTAGACTAGCCTCTAACACGATTTATAGATTTATATAATACAAAGTTTGCACTTATCATTATTCACATTCACATTATAATATTGAGATTCTTATAACCACTGTCACATTCCACAGTGTGAAATCTCTCTTTTTCATAATAATGTTTGAAGTACAAAACTGCAGGCCTCCGCATCATGCCGTTTCCCTGACACGACGACGCACGTTTTCCCCGTCGATTCAAAGTTATAATAATAAATCGGGCACGTGTGCAAACACACACATATACACACGGACGCCTCCATACTATCCAAACTCTGCGTATTCAAATATGTTTGCTCGGGGTGGTATGCGAGCTTGGGATGTACACTTTATTGCAGGATGTCATCAAAAGTATGTGCGAGTCAAGCGCATCGCTAAGGACCTGCAGCACAACAAACCAAAATGTGTTGATTATTTATCTTTATATTTGTAGGTCATATCAGATACTATATAATATATATATATATAGGATCATGATCCTACAGCACCCTTGGATAATGCTGTAACGCAGTGATTCCCAACTGGTGGTCCGTGGACTCATTTCAAGTGGTCCGCGATTCTAAAGAAATTTTTTCAATATTATCAATCCTTTAATTTTAAATTTTTTATAAAAAATAACGAAATTGTAAACAGCTAGCATACGTAAGTTTTCCATCATATTGAGAAATAGCATCATTCTAAATTCCAAGAATCACACAACAGTTCAAAGAAACACATGGTAATAAGTCACATTTGAATAAATAATAATTTAAACTTGTACAATTTTTTCATTAAATAATAATTAAAATAAATTTTTTCTACAATATAAGCTAAACTTTTGATTTTATTATGTACATATAAATTAAAAATTACAAAAGTAAAAAAAATAAGTGGTATAGTGGGGGAGGGGGGATAATAAATCAATCGTGGTCCGTAATGGTTGATAATTTACAAAAGTTGAGTTGGGAACCACTGCTGTAACGGGATCGAGAAACCGGGTTATATTTAAGTAATTCAGGGAGGGATTTCTGGGCCTTTTGAATTATATTTGAACCGTAGTAAAAGAGAGTGGTAAGGAATGCAGTTCAAACAAAGAATAATAGTTTTTATTTAGTTCGTATTTAATACATTTTAACAGCAGTATAAAATTCTTACGGAAAATAATCATCCGGAGTTCATCAATATTATTGTATCCATAGTGTTGACAGTGAACTGATGAACTTGTACATGGTGTGTCTTTTATATTTACAATTCATAATATTATGTTTTATGTTTATGCGGATGGTTACTTTCCGATTAAAAATGTTAGTAAACAATATTATATAAAGTATTATTTTGTAAAACATTTCTTGATCGTAATCACGTCGTGGATGTACCAATATGACATACATCCGCTACAGCGCCTAAGCACGCATATTGCTGAATCTTAACCCATAGTCTCGCTGTCATCATATCCGCAGTCCGTAGTGGTCGATCGCGTACGCGTGGTTTTCATGATGCACACGGATGGGTGGGCAACGATACGATGTTACGGCGCTAACTCTGACCCGGCTGGCGGTCACCCGTGACCTGACGCCAACCTCTTCTCGCAGGTGCCCCTGCGGGCGGCGGTCATACGCGCTCGCGATTCACTGCAGTATTATTATATATCCGATAGTGCGTTTTGTATTTTACATAATAAGTAACTTTTACACAAACACACAAACACATACACACAGGTACATAGGCGGATACGAGTCGGAAACGAAATGTTTTCAGCACCAATCGATTACATTTGAATATGATTAGAACATGAAAAAACTCTAATCCTTCGTCGGTATAATAATCATGTGGAGAAACAAGGATTGGAAATGTACTTAAAAAAAAAAATCAGCCTATTCATGAAATGATAACACTTCAATATTCCTCAGCCGTTCGAACTTTCTACGTGTTATACAATGTTCAAGTAAATTGTACATTTTAATTACAAGTTACTACAAAAAAATTATCTAAATATAAGATACCAACAAGTTACTTCGAAAAAATGTTATTACACACAAAATAAAAGTTATAAAAGTAACTCAGTTACGTATGTCAAATATCTATACGTGTATTTAAGTTACTGCCCACCTCCGTTTGAAACACCCCGTATAAATGGTTTGATATACTTTTGACTATATAATTTTATAACAGGTATGTAATTGATAAAATTTCAATAATTATCGTTTCATCGATCTCAGCTAAAAGTCCGTATCGGAACTGCATGTCCGAAGTGGTATTAAAAAAATAATCGCTATTAGTATTTTATATTATTGTCAGCAACGCATATGTTACCTGTTTAAGTTTCGTCCACAACTCATATGGTTTTTATTACTTTGTGGGCAATTCAAAAACTTTGTGTTCCCAGTCATCGGATGCATATCAAATGGCATATGATACGACGGTATCATCTTGTATTATATTATTAATTATTATTGTTACTGTATATCGTGATACAGCCGTGGGTGAATTTGCCGTTTTATTTTGCCAATCACATGAGACCCCGCAGCTGTTGCTAATCCAAGACATAAAATATAATATAATAATAAATATTTACATATTAGTATATTTATTTTCATCACAACAGTCAGCTTGACCGAATTAATAATAATATATAGTCTTAAGTCGTGGCTGAGTGACGCGAGTTATATTGTTCGTCGTCAAGTATTCAAACGGTAGAATAAAAAAGAAAACATTTTATAGTTTTCTACATTACAATACATTAGATACTGCACGGTACTGTAATTTACGCCTCTACGGGGTATAATAAAGTTATATTACCATAATATTTGCAATGCATGGAAAACGATTGATATGAGTTTTAAAATCCGCTGAAAACCAGAATATATATAAGCAACAATATTTCAATACATTATTAGATGTTTAAAAATCATATAGTTATAGGTATCATGATTGGTTATAATTACAATATATAATCAAGTAGGTTATTTGACTATATTATGATATAGGAACCGATAAGAAAAAATGTAAAATCATAATAATGACCAATTCCTTTTAATGCTGGAGCACTTATTGTTTGGTTTTAGTCTTCGTCACAAGCTCGTAACATATTGTAGTGACAAAATGTTAACAAAACTTAGTTTTAACTTTTAGATAATTATATATGAATATATACAAATATCTAGGAAAGTTTTACTTCTAATTTTTCATTAACAGACTATTAAATAATAAATAAATTATAAAGGGCATCATTATTTAACAATTCATCTTCCATGTTATTTTCTTACTGATGCCCATTACGAGTACTATCTTGTACACATTTCAGAGTACTTAAACTTTAATTTATATAGATTTTTCGGTGGATTAAAATATAATCTTTGAGGTTTTTGTTTTTTTGCCCAGTCCTAATACTACGTACAATATACGACACCCTCGCGAATATTCGTATGACTGTACCTTAATTAATTATGGTACATTAATTAAATATATTAATGCCTATAATAATAACAAATTCTCCACTTTCATCAGAGACGAGTACATAATTCAAAATACAAGTTACGGTGGCAGTATTTATTATGTACTCGGTCGGCGCCGTGTTAATATTTGAGTACGATAAATCACCAGAATATTATATATTATGCCTGCGCGCATTAATGCAAACCTGTGCGTTTACTTTATAATACGTATAAATATATATACATATACATGTTTAGAATAATCTGAGTAAACTAATGTTCGCCATCCGGACACGTCGAGCGTTTAAATTAAGAAGAAAAAAAACCGTTTCGCGCCGCAGTCGTCGAGTGTATAAATTATTGTAAATAATCGTTTTGAATGCTATTTATCCGGCCGCGCAGCAAACAAACGTGCCGCGTACATCTGCACGCCTATACATTGGTGAATTGATGTACAGAATACAGAATTTCGAAACCGTGTGTGTCGCGTAAACATTCCGAATAACGGTAAATACGAAATTATTATATTATTCGTACGAAAAGCGCCGGTATAGCGGTTGCTGCAGTCCGTGAGGACCGTACAGTAGTGCACGCGGACAGAATGCGTAACAAAACATATAATTATTGCGCAAAAAAACCGTTTGAAAATGGGGGAAAAAACTGGACGAAATAAAAAGTAACGAACATAATACTATGCGTTAAGTACAACTCAATGTTGAAAGTCTATTCGTAATAAAATTTATAATAATTACTATTACGTCAAATATTGTTACGTGTTCACCGCCGGTGTATGTATCTGATCATGTCTTCGACGGTTGTTTTTCCAATTTTTATAAACGGACACAGCAATGTAGACGATATGACTCGAAATTTGAGTCTAACATCTTAGTATTATATCTTTAACCTTAACGTCTGCAAGTGATTATCATATTTTTCAAATGCCTAAACCTATAGCTGTTGTAATTATAATCGACCGCGATTACCGGCGATGGCCAGATACTAAGAAATGTCAACATCATTTTGTATATTCGTCCAAGCATATATTATAATATTATTAATGTATAAGAAATAAACTTTAACTAGATTCGGTTTTTTCGAGCCCAGCCTTGTGCATTTTAAGAGTCATACACTTTTCAATAATGACTGATGTTATGGCATCATAAATGAACTCCGTCTTATCTATATTTATTTCGGGTTAGACGAATTGGGAGAGGTGACCAAAAGATTTCTTGCGATATCCATGAGTGACATGATATCAGATATGCCACATAAATTCGTATACAGAAAATACCTGTGTATTTCAAAGCTCACTGTTATGAGAAGTTATTGTAACATATTTACCATATATAGTTAATAATAAAATATATTACTTACAATAATACAATATTATCTATATTTTAGACTTAAGTATATTTGATCGGTAAAATATGCACAAACTACAATCTAAAATTCTTAAGTGTTAGGATAATTTTTATAAGAGTTTATATGTGGGAAATTTTAATGTTAAAAGAAAATTAACGTACAAGAATAATCGAATACATAAAATGTTTTGCAAACCCCATGACAAAGTGTGATCTCGCGTCACAACATCCTTTTTGACCCCTCCGTGTTGTTGCAGGTATACAAATGACAAATTTTGTTCAAAAACATCCCGAAGAGATGGTCTTATAACCACGCTGCTATACATAGAACATACATTAAAATGTTAAATGGGAAAAAACTTATATCACTGAATCAAATGTTGGAATCTCTACAACGCTGGACGGATACTCATTCAAACACATAAAACTTGCTTCTCGTTGTAACTTACTTTTACGGATGATCGTTCAAGAAAGTTACTAAACTATATGGTGTTTTTTTGTTTTTTTAAATCAAAATAAAACAGCAACGACGCAAGAAAAACACGTTCTAGTAGCCCTCTCATCTGTAATCGTTTTACAGTTTTGTTTTTGGACGATTGATGAACATAATATATTGCATTGCATTTTAGCGTCGGATTTCGTTTAACCTCTTCACATCAAATCGACCGGTCGTTAATTAAATTAAATATTAATCTTTAATCACGTTGCGCACGTTGTGTATACATTATACGCGGTCACCATTTTATTATAATCTTATACGCGCACAAACAAGCCGGAGGTTTCTGGACTTTCTAGACACATTGTATGTATATAAGTATATACGCATCACGATTTAAAATTGATGGTAAACATTTGTCACGGCAAAAGTAACATAGATTTTGGACAAGAATACAAATGATACAATATTATTGTGTATCGTGCACTCATATTATAATATATTGTACCAATAATGTATGCGTACTATTTACTAGATTGAAGTTTGTCGTTATTAAAAAAATGTTACTTATAGGTACCTGCACGGAACATTTTCACATTTTGGATTAATACATTTTCATTTGTAGAAAGACATACGTAATAATCTCTTGGAGGTAAATTATCACTTTTATATAATATTGCTATATCTATAATCAGCTGATTCTTCCATCTGTCGACAGTATTTCAAAGAATAATAAGGTTAAATTTATAGTCGTAATAGACTCAAAATTTTGAAACATTTCAACAGTAAACTATGTATTGGATAAACAATGAGAAATGGTTAAACATCAACTATAGCGTTCTGATGATACAGCTTCAACGAATTTAAGCGATGGTGCACAGTATTCGCTTGATAAGAAGCGCCACATAAGCAATGACACATAATATTATTATTATTATTATTATTATTATTATTATTATTATTATTATTATTATTATTATTATTATTATTATTATTATTATTATTTTTATTATTATTATTATTCTATTAATTATTATGATGTACAGTTTCGGAATTGAACGCTGTACGATTTGTGCAATATAATAATGCATGTGAGTTATGACTATATTTATACACGTTGATGCATGCATGTGCTTATATATATATAAATTTATTAATATATAATAATATTATAATATCCTTCCCAAACATTAAATTACGAGTTCCGTGACCTACAGAGGTCAAATTATGTACCGCGATATATAAATTTGTACACGAAGACGATATAATATACTTTATAATAATACGACGACGACGTGTGTGTATGTGTACGGTTATTACGATTGTTATATTAATTTTGTTTCACGAAACAATGCGCGATAGGCGATGATTCGTATCTCGACCGTTTATAGATCTCTCGCGCGCATATTATAATATCAAACATATTACATTGTGTACGCGTCTTATACTTTTATATATAAATTGTGTTTAAGAACGACGGACTTGCGGACAGTGCACACACACACCACACACATACACACACACGTACATACACACGCACACCGCACCCTCTTGCCGTCGAAGTATTCCCACGGCCCATTCATATTGTATACGTATAGGTGTATACGTACACACGTCGCGGACGAGCCGCGAGGCTGAAACAATATTATTATTATTATTATTATTATTATTATTATTTCGTTTTTTACTCCTTCTTCGTCTTCTTCCTCTTCTCCTTTTTAATTAATTCCGTGCCCGCACTTTGAACATTATGCGCTGCTCTCGCGGTCGATCCACCTCCGACCAGATCGTGGTCGGTCCACGGCGACCGGTTCCACATATTACAGGTACACTGTATACGTATGTAAGCCCGTGTATTGCGCCCGACCCAAAATCATCGTACAGTTATTAGCATCACTATTATATGATATAGATATCGGCGAGACAAACATGTTGACACTATTATATCGCAGTGCGGTAGAACCTCGATTGATAATAACCAATCAGTCTAGAGACCAAACTTAAGTGCTTAATCGAAAACACGGTCAAACGGACAACAAACATTTTTCATAAACATACATGAACATTATTTTTATTTATTTTTTTTAAAATTATTTTGACATTCATATATTGATATAATTAGGTACTATAATTACTTGTGTTGGTATATTATTAATTTTTAATTTGGATACATATAATTAACAATATTTTATTGTTTTTCGAAAAATTCGGTTAGTTGTTTTGGTTTGACCGTATTAAGTGCTTTTTTGGCTGCCATATTATATTATCTAATAATCCCCGAAGCAGTATAATAACTGAGTCACATCGACTTCAGTTTGCTGTTCAAACCACTCAAATCACTTGGAAAACATGGATTCTGTTTCAGCGTGGGTGATAGTTTTAGTCATTCTTCGGACATTAACCGTAACATGTATAATATGTGCTTTTTACGCTTCTTTTAAATCGTATCCATTCAAAAACATAATCCAGTGAACAAATATACATCCTCAACTGTAATGTTCTCCTGTAACATAATAAATAATAGGAAAATCTAGCACAGGGATCACATGGTCGATTCCGTGCATTCAAATTCTTATTCTCTCGGACAAAGGGCTTGTCCGCGTTGGATGCCTGTAACTACTTACCGTCGGCACAACTAGAGGGAGCTATATGATGTGTGACCGTTGCAACGTTCTGATCCGCATCAATCGGAGTATTTCCGATGACTGCCCGTAGTGTTTCGTACGTTTACGATAATTGGTGTCAAAAAAGATACAATATCTGTTTACTAATAATTATGTCTTTTACAAGTGTTAATAATATATTATTATGATATTGTGTGAGCAGTTTATGTTTATTTTTTATTTTGCCTACGCAATATGTGTGTGAATATCGGTGTACCTATTAAAAAAAAATTGATTGATTTTTCAGGATTTTAACTGATCACAATATGTGTCCTCCATAAATGAAGTCACTTTTTAGGAATGAGTCATCGATATTGCTTTTTGGTTTACAGTACGATTTGCACATACATAGATAAGTAAACCCTGACATTGAGTGTGTGCGTACATCATAATGAAAACGTTGCTCAAGAGGCTAAGCAAATGTATCTTGAGGTCGCTAAAATTTAGTCGGACTTCCCCTCTCGATTCGCAGCACCGGATTCGTTTATAGATCTCTCATTCCGAACTGCAGCACCATGATGTTTATGTGGTATACCGTATACGATATATACATTTATATGATACGGAGAAACGCAATTTACGTATACATATATGTGTGTATGAATAATAGACTATAGTTAGTTGAAACATCTACCGCTTGCAGAGTACCGTGAGCTTGAGCCCGAAAACAGATCTTTCAAACCGTACGAAGGGGCTAACGTAAAAGGTTCAATACCATGGCACTATATTATTAATTAATAATAATAGTGGGTTATCGAACATTGTTTTTTTTTTTTTTGTTTTAACACTTAAAAATAAAAATACCCGTCCTCGTTTTATATTCATGCGTATCTTCTTGTGATGAAGTAAAACATTTGCGTTCACGTGAAGTATAATATGGGTATAGTAGTACCTTCAACGTAACATTATACTATGTATATCATGCATCGTTGCGTATACAAAGGTAGATCCTATATATATATATATATATATATATACTTACCGTAGATAGGTTACATATTGTACCAGTATACGATACCCTAAATGGTTCGATTTATTTTAAAACGAGTATATTATACATTTTTCTGCGGTTTTCAATAAACCGCACGTACATGATTAATGCCCAACACGCGTATATAATAAACTTCACCACGGTACATAATATTCCGTTTCGACAACAAGACGTAGTACGAATGATGGCGCGCATACACGTTTGTTTGTATTTTTCGTCCATTGCACGCGTCTACTTCGAATGCACCCATATTATGCCCATTTATTATGCGTATTATTGACGAAAAACTAATTTTCTCCCCCGAGAGCCACACGAAAAGTCGGAGAGACCTGTATGCTACATAAAATTTTCTTAATTATCGTTTATACACACACACACACACACACACACACACACACACATAGGTTTTATTATACACGTATATGTATCGCCATAGGTATGCGAGCGGGGGGAAAGGAAAAACTGTATTAATCACGTAGTTTAATTAGTGTCGGGCGATGCGAGTGAAAAATATTAATAACAGTAATGACGACGGTCCCTCTTGCACCCCGCTGCCGCAATCACGTGTATTCCAATTATTTATTGGTTAATTCGTGTGCCGCGATAGAAGCTACCATCACCGTGCTCACATGTGCATGTTACAAATATACGTACATCTATATTAAAATATACGCAAGACGTACGCGTATATGTACGGATGGTGATGGTGATGGGTGATATTGTATAAGATGAAAATCGTGTGATGGTGTGGGAGTAAAGGTACGTCGATGACGACGTTATTGCACTCGGCGGCTACGGACGGTACGTCTTCTAAAGACGTGAATTATGAGCTCGACGAGTGACCGACCGACCGACAGCGAACGCGCGTGGCGCACGTCCTCGTCGTCGGTTGGCACAATTAAACGCATTTCACTGCTTTAGGCTCTGTCTCGTGTATGTATATGTACACGTGTACGCGTGTATGTGTTTGTAAAGTCCAACTCGATGACAAAACGTAATAGTAATATTAATAATAATAATAATAATAAATAAAATGATTTTTCCTCGCGTGGGAACACATTATTGCACTTTGCACACGCACGCGCGCGCATGCCAAATACACTTATTATAATTTATTTTAATAATTTATTATAATTATAACAATATCCATATAAAATGTGATTTGAATGCAACACATTAATGACAATGTGTATACGTATACTACGTTATAATTACGTTTAGTAATCGCACTGTAATTGCATGTATACGGACGAGTTATTACATCCAGAAAACAATTTCATACAACGTTTATGATATAGGTATGATAATAATATTAAAAATTGTTTGAAAATATCCCGAACGCGAGACGACTGTTAGATCATCGTTTTAAAAACTTTTTAAAATAGATGTTATTTTTGTTGTTTGGAAATATTATGACAACTATATGTATACGTATATACATTTGAACATTTGAAATCATATTTAGGAGAAAATAATAATTAAGAACCTTATTATGTCGGCCAAACACTGTAATGTACGGTGTAAATTACTATCATAAGCAAAATAGCTATTATAATATGTACTATGTACCTATATTTTTCATATTTTGTAAAACATACCAATTAACACAAAATTAAGATCTCCTTCAAATGTACTATGTACCCATATTTTGTAAAAACATGTTAATTAAGCACAAAATATACGCATGCAAAAACCCTGAACCATTAACCATGAACCGATTAACTGTGAACACGCGATTAAGGAATATATGTAACCTTTTTTCTAAAATTAAATAAAAGTCAAGAAATCTCTAAAAGACGTCAATACATTCGATGCAAAAATAACTACAAGGGCAAAAAGCTGCATATAAAAGAGCTCCGGACCAACATCAGAATCCGACGTATCAACCCAGACATACCAAGAGGATCAGTCGGATCCAGAAGAAGCTCGACCATTGTCACACGCGATTTTTATATCTGCCTTAAATTGTTGATTTACTTAAAAGTGTTAAATAAAGTTTACCTTAAATTAAATAAAGTATTCTTAATCTTTGATTCTACAGACAACATTATTTAACACTTTAGTATTGTGTTATTCTGTTGAAACTCACTTCGGCACGTAACAACACTACAATATTATATTATTAATACTAAGAAAAGTATTATAGTAATAGAAATAAAACTCATGTGATGGATATTAATTATTCAACTTTAATAACTTAATATTTTAATAATTTAAATTTAGCATAAAAAACATTAATAATAATCAGCATAATGCTCTCTGTGATGATTCATCGCATGAAATGTTTTATGAAGAACCCGCTACTGCAAACAAAGTTGTACAAATTTTATAAATAAAATAATAATATGGTACACAAAGAATAATACTTTATACTATCTTAAAGTGTTCACATGTTTTGTTTTCTTATTAAATGTTTATGGTTGTATTCGTAATGATTAAAGAATATGTATTATTTTTGAAGTGGAGAACGGTTGGTTTAATAACAACTATATTATTTCAAAAAAACATTACAGCTCCATGTTGCATTTGCGCCATACAAAAATATTGTTATATAAAGTGCTCATTTAATATAACTTTTACAATTTTTATCGATGGAATATTCAAATGAAAATTCAATTATGGAAATGGTTGGTGCATCGTGCGTCAATTGTATCCGTCCATTGTCCATAACAATAAGATTCACGAATAAAATCAAATATATACAGGAACTGTTTGAAAACAAACGCATAAAGCAAAAAAAATTTCGAAATCTTTAAAAAAAAAGAATCGAGTCTCAGGGACAGAAAAACTGAAAACTGAAATCGTTGAATCTAATTCGATAATATAGTTTCAATAATAAATTGTGATGTGTCTTCTTTCAAAGGATAAGAAAACAATAAACACGTTAAAGGCGTAAAATAAAGATAATTAGGATTTTGACTAAATAGTAAATAATAGTAATAATAATTACAATAGTTTATTGCTAGAAATTGGAATTATAGATTTATAATTTCGTATTTACGATACGAAACTAATAAAAAAGAATGAGATTTTGAACGTATATAACTTTATTATACCTCATTAAGTAGAACATTTTATTAAAGAGTCACTACAGTACTTATACAGTTAACGATTCGTTTCTCTAAACTATTTTTAGCAAGTTGTTTTGTGTAACTGACAGATTTTGTGGGAAATGCGGAAACTGCGCGATTAGCGTAAACCCGACGGAATCGGTTGAATGTTTCTGCCGTCTTCTATTCCGGTCCCCCTTCCTGTAAGTCCTGGATCCTACACCACGCACACTACGTGTATCCACATGTATATAACGTTCCGAATATTATGTAAACTAACAACGATATTCTAATATTTCGGTAGTGTTGACGGTATTTCAGTGAAATTCACGTGTATGGATTTTTTTTCAAGAGGCTACGCCTACGCCCGTATGGCACGTACAACCGGCGTGTCCATACGACATGGCAATATATTTTTTATAATTTGTCGTATTCGCGCGAGCGTCTCTGATATTAAGTATATTTATCGCCGTTCAACGAACGCGTTTCTCTATAAGCAAATGCGTTGTCGTAAATTTCGCGTACGCTTTTATAAACACACATACTGCATACATAATATAATCCGTCCACCCGAACGTGATAAAGTGAAATAAAAATAAAATCTACTCGCGCCTGCATCACATGAATAATACCAATAATAATAATAATAATGCAATATAATTACGGCGATACGCGGCGCGCCGGAGGCGAGATAATGACGTTCGATAAATATTGAAAACAATCTCGCGTGCCACGCAGTCCTGAAACCGAAACAGGAAACATAAAAAAATCCGTCGGTTTTCCCGAAGCGCGCACTCGATCCGACCATGGCAACGGATAATAGTTATAATAAGTTGTCCATCACGTTTTCCCGCGAGATCCCGAGGCGCGCGTTGTTTCTAATAATAATATGTGGCAATTGATTCCCGGCGAAGTTACCCAAATTAGGCTAGGTATGTTTAACATTTATAGGTAAACCGACCCACTAGGAGTCACGGTGTCGTTGCGGTGTTTGGACGCTGACCTTTAAGCGCGAATAGGAACCGTCAGTAAGGTTAGGATAATATATTTCAACTGCATAAGGTCATATTCCTTTTATATAATTATAATACACATCTTTCCGCTTGCGAAAATTAATTACGTTTCTCGAAAACTGTTTGAGATTCATCTGTAACTCGTATTATATTATAAGCATACAGTATTGGAGACCGTCAAGGTATCCGTATCACTGAGTATTCGACTTTGGGCAGCTGTTATAGAAACTACTCCGACGACGTTCAATACAGAGACACTTTTTGCCTGCGTTTCATTGTACGCGAGTAAAACAAACATACACTCATGTTATAACTATTCAAATCAACTAGCAAGTATTAATATTATACCATTAGATAACATTCAGCCGTTAAAAAATAAAACTAGGAGATGTATACGTTTTATACACTTTATCGAATCTTTGTCGATATTATTTGATATTAAATCACGCCATTTATCTAGACTTTACACTCATGAAAACAATAAACGTAATATTGGGTGTAAACTACGTAGTTATATAAATTATTAAGTATATATTATAATAAAGATTATTAACAAACTTTTAATTTTTCTAATTCGTTTTAACTCGTGTTACGGTTTCGACAAAATGTTATGTCTTTTGTGTTATCAAACATTATGTATTATTATATAATGAAAGAGTTCAATATTATTGTTGAATACAAAAGAAAATTATATTGTAACAACAACAAAAAAAGTGAGTTTTACGTTGACCTATTTAATGATTTTGGTTATATAACCATAATAGAAACTGATCGATAGTCTGTTTAACATTATAAGTCAAAAGAAACTTTGAACTAATATGTTTACTGCATTAATTGTCTACGAGGAATAAATTCCGTAACATACATAATAATTACATCTTGTGTCCACAAGTTACTAAATCTAGGTTATAAAATTGCAGTACTGAGGCATTTTTATATTGTTATTTTTATATTATTCATGTATTATTTCTTGATAGTGAAATATTAATTGTACTTACATACAATTCGAACACCGTGTCAAAAACCTGTACAATATGCAGGATACGATAGGTTAACGGCGGCTGTTTGGCGTGCCGAGTGTATATTATATATTATAATACTATGTGTATGTGTATGTGTACATTAAATAATATAGTATTAAAATTATTCATTCGGTCGGTTGGTCGGCCGACGAGCCAGCTATACGAGTACTACGCGTATATATACTACCTATACAGCCACCGCCGCCGTCGATGGTTTTCAGCCGCGCAGCGTAATCCGAACGGAAATTGTATTTTCGAACAGCGAATTAATATTCACGTCGGGTACATAATATATAATGGAAACTTGTAAACGAGCCGGAGCTTATGATAATCACAATAAAATGTATTACAAACGTAGTGTTATTATTACACGCGCACGCAAATATCCAATCGTTTTTCACGTGAAAACGTGTAAAGGTATATTTTATTATAATATTATGTACAAACTCGTGTACAGGTACCCGAGAGATGGCCCTAAGCGTAAACAATATAATATAACCCGAGGACGCCGAAGACGTGGTGTTATGTCGCCGGAAGATTTCGTTTTCGTGTCAGTAGGGTAAAGAGTCACATTATTATGTACGAATTCCGCGTGCCAGTACAACGTTTGTGAGAACGCGTGTGAGAAATGACCCCCTACCCCCCATACCATCCCCTCCACCACATACATAAGATGACCAATACCAAATAGCGATAACGTTACGATCCGAAGTCAAGCGAGTCGCAGGGCCGACCTCTGACCGTTGTTTTGCTGCTAACGACTACGAAAATTATTATAATAATATCATACACAGCAGAACGGCAATACGAAAAACCATATAAAAGACCGCATGTCCGGGACGGATTATTTCCCAAGTACCGTGTGCGATTTCATTTTGGACGATTCTAGATAAACGGTTCTCAAACTGCACACTGCGGTGCCCCGTGGACACTGTGAGCTAAAATCTAAGAGCGCCGCGGTCTTCGAGAAAACAAAACTAGAGTCAGATGAGTTATTAGTGTTCAATCACTATCCATATCGCAAGATCTTATTGAGGTGCTCACATGAAGCGCCGTGATAAAAAATTGGTTTAAAAAGGGCACCACCTCGAAAAAAGTTTGGGAACCGTTGTTCTAGAATCTAATCTTTATCAGGGTCTCCAAACTTTTTTTTACGAAGGGCCAAATCTGAAATTTACTTCGGAATCATGGGCCAAAATTATTTAGAGTTGCATAGATAGAAAATTTAATCGAGGACGGACAAGCATTATTTTCTGACAATTTAAAGTTGTATATTTTATTTTAAAATAGTTGTAAAAAACAACACCTGGAAAATTAAAAGTAATCTATAATTTATAGCTTCATAAAACTATTTTTCAAATAAGAAATTAATAATTTGAAAATTATTATAATATTTGCAAAATATAAGTTAGCTTGGCGGGCCAGTTGAAAAAGCTTGACGGGCCGCATCCGTAAGATGGAGACCCCGGGTCTAGATTATTCGAAATACCATAGTATTGTTCGCGTAGGAAAGATGCGATAATATAAAATTATATTTTAATAAACTGCTCATGCTTTTTTTTTTTTTTTCGATTGACGGCGGCGTCGGTCGTATGCAACACATTCGCCATGCACGTTCTATGTCCGCGGTCTCCGAAGGGTAGACACAACCCTTCGACTAGAGCACCGCCCCTTCGCTTCCGGCCAAAGGTGTCGGCCCTTGTCGCAATACGTGTACCTTACCAAAAAATCATTTCCATTTCCGGCGTGGGATGGCGTTTCTTATGACCAAATATGCACCCCACATCGCTTAATAATGAGGCGATTTTTGATCAACGTTCAAAAACTGTACAAGAATCGTCATGTTCATACCGAGTATTAGGGCGATTTTTGTCAAGCAAGTTCACCAAGTTTTTTAACCGTAAAAAATTTTACATTAAAATTTTTTTTTTTAATTTTCAAGTTACCCTAAAAACTATGTTTAGCAATGTTTTTTTTTTTTTTTTTATGCCAACCTAAGTATAGGGCTGTAGTTATTCAAACTTTGTTTTTTCAAATAGGAATCCCATATTGCCAACGCGAAATAATATACATAAAATGAACTCATTTTATGGAACTTTTGATATAACGTAGTCAAATTTTGGACTAGTACTTTCAGCATTATTCAATTTTAAAATTGTGAGGTGAATGTGCTAAATCAATTAGGAATCCGTTGATTTGCTTTACTTATGTAGCTTCAACATTACGTAGATATAAAATAATGTGGAACTTGGCAAGTATTACAAATATAAAAGTAATATTGATAAATACCACTCAAAGGTCGGGTTTTCCGGATAAATAGCAAATAAATGCTTATTCGATTCCTCGTATACGTATAGGCATGACATTAAAACGTATTACATAGTAATTAATAATATAGCGAATATAGGTACATGTTAATTGTTATCATCACAAAATTAGTGGTATGTTATGTATTTTAGTAATTTATGAGGGTATTTAGAATGGATAAGACATAGGAGAAATTGTTCGGAAGTAATATCATAAAGATATAGAACCTTTGGCGATAAGTGTATTAAGAACTGAAGAGATGAGTGTTATTTGTGGACTAATAAAAGAATTTGCATTAGTAACGAAGTGTGATAAAGAAGTAGATGCATTTTGAACAGTGGGAGATTGTTAATTGCTGGTAGCTTCTGCGTACGTTGAGTGTAGGTACAAAGAAAGAACTTTATGTTTTTATATCTTTAATATATTTACTATACATATATGTGGTATCGTCGGATCATTTTGTTCACGTTGTTATTATATTTTATTCCCGCGTGCGGTTAAATATTTAATATTTTATCATTTCTGTGCAATATTATGTACGTGCAAACGTGCATATTATAAATTTATAACACATACTGAATCGGTTTGTTTTCTCAACACCAACCGCCCGACGGGATAATGAACAACATTACAGGCACATAATTATTAAAAATGACCGATTCCCGAGCGTTCATCGTACAACACATTGCCGTCAAATAGATCTGTAACCCACGCGAAATCTCTGCTTCACGTGAACACGGCGGATCGATTCACGTTATGATGACGTGTACGTCATGTGACATGTATATCATAGTATATTATTATATACTGTACACGGCGGTATATTAGGTACTGCACGTCGTATACCTAACCACACGCGCGTAACGTTTAAAATACGTTTAAAATTGTGGCAATGAAAAAAAAAACGCTGCACGTCCCGCTCTCGACGGCGGCGGTTTAAATATAGCTTTTATAAATATATACAAATGTCTATGTAAAATATGGTTACACGTTGATAGTACCACCTCACTATACACACCTCGCGGATATCGTGTTGTATGTACACTATTATAATATTATGTATGCGCACACGATGACGTGTATTTCGATACGGCGGCGGCGCAGCGGTGGCAACGGCATTTTACGCACGCACGATATTATTATTATAATAATATTATTTACCGGATTCGATTTAAAAATAGACGAAGAAAATAACTTGTGCGGGACACATGCGTTTTCCGAATGGTGATTTTTACCGTCCGGTCACGACTCGGTTTGATTTCAAGGTGCCCGCGCCACCTACCCATACATATATATTACAATTTATAAACAAAATACCTAATAGCATTATGTAATATTATATAATATTATATATGCGATGTGTTTTATACTCGAATCGCGCGCACACACACACCCGGTCACCTTAAACTGCGGTTAACTCGTTCCTTTCCTTTTGGAACATTTCTAAACGATTACATTATTTCCGGAAGGGGCGGATGTGTTTACGAAAAACATAAGTGATCGACCGGTATCATAAAAGTAGGTGCAAAGTTACCAATTGAAAAAAAAAAATATATATATATATATATGTATATAAAAACAGTGTTTTTGTAACTTTCAAAACGTCGTCCGTGTGCGTGTATTAGCGTAAGATTTTTGGCGATTGGTATGGAAATGGTTAACTACCTTTGTCTTATCACCTTGCGGGTACGCATATATTATAATAAAACAATATTGAACTGATTGAAATCCACGGTGGGCCGTATTCCGATGAAACCATTTCACAGGGGTCGATGGAACTAAACAGCTAAATAAGTCTAATAGTGTGCAGACAATTGTGAAAACGACCCGTAGAAATGCAGAGCTCACGAATTTAATATGTCATGACACGTGAAACAATCCATCGCAAGAAATCGATTGCATTGCATCGCTGTACGCTGCGTCGTATGTGCTATGACCGAATAAAATAAACTGTGTACAGCTATACGTTAGAAAATTTTTATCGAAACCGTAAACAACCCAAAAGAAACTATACTGATGTTGTAAACGTTTTCAGTTGGAATAGTATTATAAAATATTATTGTTATTAATAACACGGGGTCTAGAGAAGATTCATTGAACGCGTTGCATACAAGAGTAGTATTTTATATTGATTACCATATTAAGTTCACCGCCAGTAAATCGGCAATATTATTTTACACAGATAATATCGATGTACCAACTACCAACAATATGACAAATATAAATTATCGTAATGGTATACATATACAGTGTGATTCCTTTTAAAGGTAACACTAAATAATTCTGTCCAGTGACATCGGATTAATATGCCGTTTTCGGGAGGAGATAAGGAATACATAAATACATATTTCTTGAATTTTTACATTTTTAGATCTTTCCGTGTGCGCATGCGCAATACAACTTGCATTTTTTTAAATGGCAACAAGTATTTTGAATGCCAAATTCGGATAGATCGATTTGGTCCTTTTTACCATAGCTCTAAAATCAAAATTGACCAAATGGCAACCAGTCAAATTTTCGATTAAAATTATTGAATTTTTCAACAATCATAGGTACTAGAATTTTTTAGATTATAATGAAAATTTAAGTATTTTTTTTTTGTTTCCGTAGGTTTGCAGATATTATTAAATCATAAATCATTTAAATTTAATTTTGATGAATTAATTAACCTCAATTAGATGTAAATATTAGTTCATTTACTAAGAAAAGATTAAACAAACTCATATGATTAATTTCTCATAACTTCTTAATAAAAATTATTAAAATTATAAAAACATTGTGTTTACTATTTTAATCGTTTCTTACCTAGTAAATGAACTAACATTTACGTCTAATTGAGGTTAATTAATTCCTCAAAATTAAATTTAAATGATTTAATAATGTCTGCAAACCTACGGAAACAAAAAAAATACTCAAAATTTCATAATAATTCAAAATATTCTAGTATGATTGTTGAAAAATTCAATAATTTTAATCGAAAATTTGACTGGTTGCCATTTGGTCAATTTTGATTTTAGAGCTATGGTAAAAAGGACCAAATCGACTTAAAAAAATTCGGTCTATCCGAATTTGGCATTCAAAATACCTGTTGTCATTTAAAAAAAATACAAGTTGTATGGCGCATGCGCATATGGAAAGATCTAAAAGTGTAAAAATCTTCAAAAAATGTGTATTTATGTATTCCCTATCTCCTCCCGAAAATCGCATATTAATACAATGTCACTGGACAGAATTATTTAGTGTTACCTTTAAAAGGAATCACACTGTATATAATAATTGATTTTGGAAAAATAATCAAATGGATTTATATTTTTTAATGTGTTGGGTACATCTATTTAGAATTTATTATTTTTTTTTATTATTATTATTATTATTTCAGGTGTACTATTCGACACAACTTTATTAAAATACACGTACATCGCATGTTGTATGATACGGAGAGAAAACCGTATGCGAGTGCTTGTTAAGGAATTGGTTTATATTAAAATATTATGTAACCATATTATAATATATATACGCGTTCACGTATTGTGTAAAATGATTGAAAAAATAACCATTTTCTGGATGTAAACCGTCACTCTTCGGGACAACGAGTAATTCGCTTTATTTTTTTTAATTGTTTATTCATTTTTACATTAAAGTTTTACTCTCGATCGGTGAACAAAGTGATTATACAATATTAGTATTCTCACAAAACAAATTATGTTTTACAAATATATTATTGTTTTTTTTTCTTCCGGTAAACGCGCACATTCATCAAATCTATTTAAATTTCATTGAATACACAAGATCTTCTACGATTATCGTATTCACTTCACCTACTTTGTGAATAATTCAAATTTTACCATTATTATATTATATTACACTGTGCGTTCTCGTTCACTGTACCACGATTCTCAGCACGAGTTACAAATTATAATTAGCATTGTAATTATCAACAATCATAAAATATGTAGTCATTTCGCACGTAAAATAATAATCGTTCGTCATCTGCATCGTTTTTACACTTTTGCGCACATTTATGAAATTCGGATGGATATCGCACGTGATAATATAATATCAGTCCTCGGTTGATTATGTGAATAATTCGTATCCACTGCGTACACACACATTACGCACGCGTCTGCTAAATTTATTATACATTAAGTTTTTGGTTGTGTCAGATTTCTAATATTTTTTTTCCAACCATGTATCGATGTATATTATATTATGTGTATTGGGCACATGTTTATATATTATATACATATATAAGTGTATTGTGCATATCATTAAAGATAAACAGCACGTTATTGGTATATTATACGAGACGGGTATTATTGAATTTATTTTATTATTATATATTTTCTCAATCATCATTAATATTCTTTCACACCGACGGGGGAAATTTATTGAATTGTACAATGTATACATTATGTATACAGTCACGTACGTTTTTATTAAAAAAGTCGAAATACATATTATAAAGTATTTACGTGTAAATATATAAATATATGTATGATTATAATGTAAAGCAATTAAAAGGGTCAGCGGATTTTAGTCGTTATTTAAATTACAGGGAAACCAATGCGGTGATGCATAATAATATGCGTAAAATCATAATTTACTATTCCACCAATAATAATAATAATAATAATAACGATAACGATAATGATAATAATATAACGGCGC
The DNA here is from genome assembly GCA_025469195.1 of Chaitophorus viminalis. Lineage (NCBI taxonomy): Eukaryota > Metazoa > Arthropoda > Insecta > Hemiptera > Aphididae > Chaitophorus > Chaitophorus viminalis. The sequence goes on along the minus strand of JAIPRK010000558.1, from coordinate 131,974 downwards.
TATTTGAGAAGCATGTATATCAAACGCGTGTTGTACAATATATTATATATATATTACTCTGCTACGACGATTGGTTCGTAGAAAAAAAAATTATATTATTCGTATTACTTGCATTGATACCCGCATTGATTAAACATTAAAAAGCCGTGTTTTCTTACGAACACACTTTGGAATATATTTACATATGTACGTGTAGTATACATAAATATATATATATATATATATATATATTTGCGGTGCACACGTATTATTCGCGTACATAATATTATACATATAAGTATTAAGTAATATGCATAAGAAACGAGAGTGTCTGAATTACAATTATTACTTTTTTTCCCCGTATGAAAACGTCTTAATTTACTCGGTTAACGAATAGACTACCTAATAATAATAATAATAATAATAAAACGGGACATCATGGAATTTCTTAAATATAACACATTAATACAGATGTATATACTTGTTGGGCACGTGGTATAGTCTATTCCCAGTTCTCGTGCGAGTATTATTGGTTTTTTTTTTTTTTTTTATCAATAATGTTACTATTATTCTTATTTTATAATATTAGAACACTGTACAAGCGTATAATGTGTATATTATGTATTTATTATAGTACATACTACATATAACTTACTTCAAGTTTCAACCGCCAGTTTTGATCGAAAAAATATACAGTACAGCGCAGCGTAGTGGCATCGAAATCGAAACCGTGATATGGACACCATGTACGTACGTACACCTACGTACGAGTATAAGCGTTAATTATTATGAAAAAAAATGATGCAGTGATGTTCTGTTCCGAGGAGAATATTTCAAACAAATTATGTTCGCATCAATAATACTTCTCGAGTTTTGCTTATATTTTACTCTAATGCGCAGTTCGTTCAAATTTATAATATATACGCTCAAATCAATGACGTAACTAGAAGTTGGTGAGATAGGTGGTTGCCAAGGGCGTAGCAAACTTATAGATGGCGCATTTGAGTTTATTAAATGATAGAATAAAACATTCATTATATTTGGTTTAATTTTTAGTAATTTTTATTTTATCAGGTATCAAAGTTTCTAATTGTTCTCAGAAATTATTAAATTTTTATTATCGCAATTTTTTATGTTAATGAGTTACATATAATATATAGAGACTAGATGATGTTTATTGATAAGTGTTAACAATTTTTACAATAATATATATTATCATGTTTGTAAGAATTCTTGTGAACTAAGTTATAAGAAATTAAAAATTATTAAAAATTATTATCCTTCTCTACATTAGGACAGAAGTGTCCTACAAATTAAAGGATTTTATCAATTGAATTTGAAACAAGTAACTAAATCAATTATGATCATACTATAAACAAATTCGTAGCTATAAAGGCTAAAAAATGGGATTTTTATATTCATTATACATAAAAATTTTGATATTTTATAATATAAAATAATAAGGAAATAAAAAAGTTTTTTGTTCAATAAAATTTTTTTTTACTGTGATATAATTTATTTTTAATTTCTTATAATTTATAGGCTTACAATGCTTACATATACAATATTTTACAATATAAACTTCAAATAATTATTAACCTTAATGGCTAATTGAATGTAGGTTAATATAACCTAATGTATAAGTAACTACATAGTAATTGCTTAAATGTGTATACATATTATGAATATTATATATCATAAATAAAAAAAAATCTGTACAGTGTGAATAAATTATCCAGGTTGCCATCAAGGGTTAGTATAATGACACTGGCTCAAGTTATCGTCGAACTTGGTTATTACAATAATAATAATAATAATAATAATAATAATAATAATAATAATAATAATAATAATAATAATAATAATAATAATAATAATAATAATTTTGCAACTTTAATCAAGTTTAAAGCTTATAATAATGATAATATTGTTACCAAGAATGACTACAGGCATCATTATGTATTTACGTTGTCATGATTCGATGTATGTGATCAACTTAGCTAAAATATCGTTGGACAACTCTCACACCAGTATACTTGAACTATCCTTTATTAGTAACTAAGAGACTGGAAATGTACACACTGTTTATTAGTTTTTGTAATCTTATTGTCTAATCAATTGAACTTTTATATTTCACATTTATCTATGCATATACTTCTATAGTAATAACTGGTTTTGATCCAACAACGAACTGTTATACCACATTGACTGCCAATCGTTCGGATTAGATACTAATTTTAATAAAATTATTAGAAACAAATTGAAGTATACGATGTACTCACACATTTTTTTTCAACTGTTTGAACTGAGGACTAATCGGCACTCAGCCCCCATCGTTTATTGAAATAAAATAATCAATATTAATATTCATACTGATCACTTTCCAAATACGATGTACATCTACAATCCTTGTAAATGGCTTTTCTAGGAAACTATAAAAACTATACTTCAAATATTCAAACATGTATGTTATCTAAATTCAAGAAAACATATTTTTGTAGAAATGTTATTATTAATAACGAAAAAAAAATAAAAATCAGGTCAAAAGCGAAAAATAGCATAAAAGTTTGTTGAAAATACAATTAGTAAAATTACAAAGTAAAATTTTGATTATCTTCTGCGTATCATAACTAAATTAATTTATATCTAAGTAAATTTATATTTTCGTTTTATAGACCGATAGGAATAAAAAAAAAATTACTACAAAACCTAAACTCCATAAATAGCGCTAAAAATACTATAATGTAATATACGTGTGGTAAAATAATATTATAAATTATAATATTATTAAGCCAACGTAGCGATCGCGATACGAAAACTTGTAGAACTCGAAGATGAAAGAGTTACGGATTCACGCCATATCACGCATATTTAGCCCCTTAATGGACTCGTAACAGCTAATTAACCTCCCCAGATAACCTGTTCGCCATCAAGTATCGAACTCGGTCTCATTTCCGAGAACTGTGCCCGTCCAGTTTTGTGTGGGTTTCGTCGTGTTCGTTTTGAAATTTTTTTTTTTTTTTTTCTTGTCACCACCTAAATTATACATAAGCTGACATCAAACGTTTTATTATGGGCGTAAAAATATATACAATGACGCAACGTCTTAGATCCGTTTCATAATTATTCGAAAAAGTAATATAAGTGCGCACACATTGTACGATCAGTGTCGCCAGTTCGCGTTGATATGATCGGTCGGGCATGTAAATTTTCAATCGTACCAGCCACATCGACACAAAAGTTTATGTGGCCATGATTTAACGCGTTATCCATTCGATTTTTATTGGTGCGTAGTTACGATGACGTGTACTACAATATATGCACGTTACATTATTGCGTTTGATATGCGTTATCGATTATAAGTATTATGATTGTCCGGTGATGTACTCGATGTTATTTCTCATCACAAACGATAGACTGCAGAGTGTAATATAGACGTAATTTACACACCGCACTGCGGATGAGTATGTGTTGAATCGGCTGAGCAAGTGAATTTTAAATCTGTTGATACGTATTCGATGTGTATCGATATCCAAACAATGACCCTGTAGATTAGAACGACTGAAACCCAATGGGCCGATCATACGTCAAATAAGATATTACATATTACGTATTTTATACACTGTACGATACATACATTTTTTATTTGCAATAAATTGAAATCCGAATAAAAATATTTCCAATCGCATTTATCCGCCGTGCTTCCACCACTATAATATTATAATCGTAGGTACATATATATGTATATATTATATCCTATGCAGCATGTCGGGATGAGGCGCGCATACTGTGTGGATCGAATTTATCACTTTCTCAAATAATTTATCATGCCTCGCAGTAGAAACACGTATTTACATAATATAACAACTCGTGCCTATTAATAATGACAAATTTAAGCACAGGTGTAGTGGGCACACTATACCTGCATATATATATAATATTATTATTATTATTATTATTATAGGATATTATTATTTATCAGGTCGCAGCACCATATTTTCGGTCTACACGTGTACACGTGTACAACGTATAATATGCAGAGTTTGATTGATAAATAAACGAATTATTATAGATTCAAATTCGAAATTTGTTATTCCATCTCTATAACATTATTTTATATGTCGAAGCGTACAACTTTTTTCCTAAAAAAAAAAAAAATCTGTTATGTCTTAAGTGAAAAAAAAAATATAAAAACCTTACAAATCTGCAGCATCCGAATCACAAAAAAATACCTAAGAATATAATTTGTTTTATAGTTTTAAACCGTTTTTGAAATAATTCACAACTTATTGTAACTACAACATATTAATGTTATTCCTATTGTGTTTCGAACACGATGAAAGAATTTTAGCAGGTTCATTAAAGTATATTTTTTTAGTTTTAACTACAGTATCCATTATTTACGTAAGATAAATTAAAAAATGAAACTATGCAGCCAATATGAAGCACGTGTATTGATCGTAAATTATTCGCGTAACGTCGTTGCAGTAAAATACGATTGCCCGCCCCCGTATACGAGTACTTTATAAACAATACGAGGTTATAATATCTTGTAATAATTTACCTACATATTATATATTATAGTTACCGTCGCAGTGTACCCGTAGTACGTACAAGGGTGTAACTGCAGGGAGATGTGAAGCTTTTCACGTTGCATACGCATAGTTTTACTTGAACATAGCACGTTTCCGTTACACCCTGTGTAATAATAATGTTTAGTGCTCGCGTATATTATTATATTATAGTCTATATGGTGTGCACCGACGACGATGGGGCGGAGAACCGTACTGAATAGAAATAATAATATATACATATACGTACATAAATTGTAATAATATCGATCCGGTTCGTGTAATAACATTTTACACGCAAGTGAACGCGCTCTTATTTTACGTACGTTAAAGAGTACGACCCTCGGTCGTCCTTTATAGATCTTAATAAACCGACGCGTGATTGTAATGATAAAACGAATATCGTTATATTATACGTAGGTATACGTGTGGCGCAGGGCCCGAACGGGTAATTATGTTATATATTATAATTATTAATCATCGCGAATATATGTACGCACGGCCGCAGCACACGAGTAGCGTTTATTATTTTATTATATATAAATTCAGATTAAGGATGTTTATGTTTTTTTTTTATTTAAAACGTTTAAAACAAATTATGTATCGTTATTCAATGCAACTCTTGTTAAAATATTATATTTTACTATTTATAAATTAATTTTTCTCTACATTTATTGCATCATTTTCGTCATAATTTTTTTTTATTTTTAATGAAGAATTTTCAACTTTTTCACGCATAAATGATGCATAACTACACGTATGCAACAAATGCAATGCCATGATTTTTAGTTCATAATATACAAATATATATATATGCGATGGTAATAATAATAATAATATATAGTAGCGTATGTACATGCACGATAATGTGAAAAATAATGTATCTACTTTTACGTGTAGAATGTTTCGAAACTGCAGCAGTGTTATATATATATATATATATAAAGATCGCGTATAAAACGTTTAGTATAGATAATATGATTTGCATTCACGTGAACAGCGGAAACACATGATTTACAATAATTATACCAAAACTAACCCGACCTAAATGTAATCTAAAGAATCCAAAGCTAAAAAGGAAATATTCACCCTATACTTGCAAAATATATGTTAATATATTATCCACAGACTATAAACATATTGGTACCTTTTGTTACAAAATCGACTTTTTATAAAACGGTCAAATTTATAATTTATACTGTCCAATATTGATCATACCTATTATAATAATATGTAGAAGCACTTTATGTTCTCTTATGTATATGTACAATATACATACTATATTCTATAACGTAATTTATTAAGGAGATTTTTTTTTTATTGAAAAAACAGAGCATTTTATTTTTTTCCGTTCGATAATCCGTTATATTATATAAAATCGTGTTCATCGATAATGGCTCTTTTGGCTGAGCGGATCTACGACAAAAATCCGTTTCAGCTGTATGAGTGTATATATTAAGTTGGTTATAATAATATTACTTTATTACGATATAAGCTGCAGGTCGCAGGATCACGATGAAAATATTTTTTACCCGTTTTGGACAGTTTTCAAAGATTTTCTTTTTTTTTTTTATACACAAAAAAATATTCACTGCATAAACATTGCCGAACCTTCAAAGCTATGTCGTATTCAAGTGCCGCTGCAGCTGTTTACGCATTGAATGTTATCGTTTTGCCATTTTTCCGATGTGAGTAAATGAGGTGCTTATATTAATGTACAATCTTTTCTTTGTAAAACGACACTTCTCTACTGCGGGTATAAATAAATGAAATATTTTCGTTATTCATTAGTCATAATGATATGAAAGCAGGTGTATGCATCTATTCGAGAGATTTAAACGCACGGGTCGTTTTATTATTATTATTATTATTATTATTATTATATTGTTTTCGTTTCTCAGACAAAACCTATGCGTGACGTTCAAAAAGTACTTTTTAACATGCTCAATCAACTTGCGCACTTTAATTACTGTATCAATTTATTCGAGTGTTAATCTTTTAAAGTCTTATACTTTTTTAGAATTTTGTAAAAATAAAAACCATAGGTAATATAATCCTGAGCAAACAGTAAAATGAACAGAATTATTTTGTACAAAACACATTTAAAATTACATGTTAAACGAGTAAGATATCAAATATAAAAACCAGTGAACGCATTAAAACAGCACTACTTATACCCTATAAGAATAATTATAATAATAATAATATGTCATACCTCGAGTATTATAAAATTTACGCGACACGTAAACATAATATTGTGTAATATTCTATATATAATTTATTTAATAGACGTTGCCGTAGAAGTTTACACACTGCGAACTACATTTAATTATACATTTATTATATATGTATGTACGTAACAGTGTTTCTAGTGGCGTAATATAATAATAATAATAAGGTATATCGTCGCGATCATATTATATTGTATTATATTAACGTCAAATATTATAAATAATATACTTTTATCATGGTACATATATATATATATACATATACGCGATAGCCGAGCGCCGATAATAATCGTTTAAACGCATCTCGGACGGCGACCGACCTACACGTTTACGCTTATAGATACATAGGTATACGTTTTACATATTTAAATCACATAATAATATACATATACAATAATATATTAAGCATGTTACACGTATATTATAATATATTATGATGTATGCGCGCGAGTACAGAACGACGCGTATACCTAACGGCTTCCGGAATAATAATTGCATGTGCAATAATATAGGTACTGCAGTGTTTGGTGTTTTTTTTTTTTTTTGTATTTTTTTAAATTTTTTAATTTTTTTTCACATGTGTTTCGGCGACCTCTGCCCGGTGCGTGCTGATTTTTCTTTTGCAACGTTGATTAATGTCCGGTAGCTGACAATTGGCTGCACCGTTCACACATGCGTACATTATAAATAAATTCTCAACCGTTCGCGCACACATTATTATACGTCTCGTGCATATAATATGTATATTATAATTCCTAATAATTATTATTATTGCATATTCGACTGTACGAGCACACGGTGCTGCTGGTACGCTGCACATTTGAATAAACGATTTGTGCGATTCGTTACGACGACGCGTGAAGCGCTTCCAGTTTTCGCCGAATGAAAAAAAAAATGTGTGATTTTACAACACGCGCGACGGCGACGGCGCAGCGGTGGCGTTATAACCAGATTTCGAACTTTAACCGTGGCACATTCCGCGCGTGCATCCATACGAGTAATATAATATCATTATTATTGCGTACAAATCCAACACGTGATGCATATCATCCGTACATTATTAAAATATTGTATAAATTATATATTTCCATATTATACATACCAATTCCCGGATGGCTATGTACATAATTTTGACTCGATTAATTTTCCGACGCGCGTTATCCGCACAATATGCCCCTCGAGGTATAATCGAAGTAATAATTTTTCGCCAATCGAGGTACACTCGGTTTTTAATCTCGGTTTTCGAGAGACTGCCCAATAATAATTGCCCGTTTCACGCGTTGCACTGCATGGTACCTGAACTCAGGTCATCGAATTTCCAACCCTTCGATAAATAACTTTGAATCCTGTACAAACGACTGAACTCGGTGTATACGTATATTGTGATACCATGTAATAAAAAACAAAAAATAATAATAATTCACATTTTTATAGCTATATATACGTATAGCTCGTGATGCGCATATATTTTTAACGGCATCCTTTAACGTCTGCACCGCGGGTTGGAAAGTATTTTTGTCCGCGCGTAATCCTATATTTTCTGCAGCCGACTCGATGATGTGCACTGATCGGTATCTCTTCTCTGCGCCCGTATAATAATACACACATATCTACCCTTTTCACAAAATCTTTCACGGGCGATATAAAAAAAATCGGACCACCCCCGCGGTGCGCCTGCCGTTACTCAACACGCGGTCGGGTACAACGTATCAACGTATAATATACAAACCCTTTGGACGTTTTTACCCAAGTACATAATATCATATATTATATAATATTGTATATTATAGGCGATTGCAGGCAGCCGATGCCGCGCGTACAGCACACACTATTAATTGAAAAACGCGTTTCGCCCTTTGTTATTCGCCATATGTCGCGGACCATAAAGTGCGTATACATATAGTGTACATAAACATAATGGCGTATGTGTTCGGCTGTACCGAACGTGATGTGTACCGCGATATAATATATTATATGCATTATACGTTTGTATAAGGGTATATGTACATAATATTATTATTACGCGTCTGTCCGCGTCGCAAATCGATGGTAAGCGATACGTTGACGTGGATGCGTCGTATATCGCGTACGTACGAAACGAATGAAATGCGAACTGCACGGGCAAGCATGAATTTGTGTACATAGAGCGCGTTTATAAATATAGCGTACAGTGCCGGCCCAAGAATTTGCGGGGTCCGAGGCGAGTAAAAAATGTACGGCCCTCATTCCTATATCTATAATATATATTATTGCTTCCTCATTCTAAATTTACTATAGATTTAATGCAAAAGGTAATTTTATCCATCGATTTTAAAACAAGCAATAGTATTGTACATTATTAGATATGTAAATAAAATCAAAACAATCATAAACGTATCTTTCGTATAGAAATTAGGTAACTATTAGTATTAATATTGTATTATATAATGCTGCATCAAATGCGATAAGCCGATAACGACGGTAAAAACGCCGATCATTTTGGTTTTAACAAACATTAAGTTTTCAACGTATCCAAAGAAGATAATCTGATAGAAATCAACATAAATTATTATCCGTGATACTTGAGTATTTTGAGTAATATATTATGTATGTTGTCAGTATATGTAGGGTATTACTAGGAAACACGATCAAAAAAAGAACTTAATATTTTTAGATTCTAAATGGAGTGATGGAATTTATTGGTTTTACAATAATGTGTTTTTTTCTTTTCATCATGTTTTGGGGCAGTAAAAATGCTTTGATTTTTTTTTGAAACACTTTTTCTGAAAGGAAAGTGAATTTAGATGGTATTTTTTTTTTTTTTTGTTTCATTCATGATGGGTGCATTATAAATAACGGAGACCGGAGCACGTGTCCCTCTCACCCCGACACTTCCTCCTGCACTTATAGCACTGATAACAGTGTAGGATATTATGTATAAATACATACAAGCAGTGGTATTCCCATATGGTATACTACATGTACGCCATATACTCTCAACACTATTTTGAATTATTCAAGGGTATACTACCTATATTCTCAGGCAGACGATGAAGAAATATAAATTATTATAATATAACAATCGTTTAAAATTTAAAATTGTTGACTACTTTTGTAATGGATATTATTATTTTATCGTTTCACATTAAGATCAATTTACTATTATTTAATCTTTTCGTTGACATTTACACCCATCAATATTTACACCTGCCAATACCATCACCGTAATAATCATAAAAAAAAATATTTTATTGTTATAGGCTCGTTGACGTAATATAGTATATTCTAAAAAATTGATGGGAACATTACAGTAGTACAGGGAATATAAACTGTGTGAAACCCAAATAAGCCACATGACTGTACTCGATGTATGCATATATATATATATATAAAATAACGTATGAAAGCGCATACAAACATATAATATGAGCGCCGAGGGGATGAAGTCGAAACAATAATATTGCATTGTTATTTATATACCAAATATGAAATTGGAGAAGACACTGCGCGGTCGTTTCGAATTATTCACGTGGGTTCATTATTGTATATCACTGCGTTACAAATGTATGTATATATTATATATATATATATATATATATATATATATATGTAAGTATATTATGTATAATATATGAACGCCTTACCGCCGTGATGCGATAGGATCCGATTGCGCGGGCCGGCGACATGACGTTTGCTCGTTTAATAATAATAATTATCGTAACGTAATAATATAAATATAGTATACGCGGAGAAAGCTGTGCGCGCGGCTGTACGAACGAACGGTGTCGCGTTCACAATAAAAAAAAAATAATAATAAAAATTGTTTACGATAAAATAATATGATGTACATGATATATGTTGTACCGCATATTATTATAATACGTATGTACCGCAATAATAACCTACACAATACGCGCCGAATAACCTTTTCGTGTGCGTATGTGCAGTATCATCATCGGTTAAGGTTCTATTATATATGTGCTAACACTGCAGTTGTCTACAGTACATAATATGCAGTGGTCAACTTTTTTAAACCTATACGAGACCAATACAATTTGAAATATCCACCACCCAACTGAAATTAATCATAATTGCAATCGCTAGCCTTACGGACGGTCGATGGAATAATGTTTCTAAAATGTATTTATAATATATAGAACGGCCGTGTGGAGTTAACCCGGCTAGACGTATGGTAAATACGTACAGTGTGTATTATGACCATTTTCGTCAAAATGTATATGTTTTATTGATAGCTGAAGATAGTCATAAAACTACCTATTCTTTAGTATTACTTTATTTGTATTTATTTCCGTTGGTTTTACCACGAACTATATGTTCTTACTGCATATTTAAATTATTTCTTATTTGCTGATAAACTATCTTACATCCGACTTAAATGTATTTATCTGAATAATTACTTTTATAGATTATGCATGTAGTATAGGTACAATTAAGTTTATGTCACAGATTCCCATGGACCACCTATAAATTACCTATCCATTGAAAAAAAAATGTTCTCTCAAAAATTCCTTCACTTCACCACCGAGTATATGCGGTGTTCATCTGTAAAAAAACCCTGGATTCCTCTATACATGTTTGCGTAAAAAATTTGCATCGCCCAACAGTATAACATAACTATACAATATTACTATTTTAAATATTTTACTCCGAACGTAGTGGGCACGGCGAGAGTGTTCGAGGCTATATAGAGCAGAGGTTCTCAAACTATGGTACGTGAAAGGCTACATGTTGTGGTACATGGAATATCACATAAAGCACGATTTACCTTTGCGAAACGGGTTTTTCTGTGAATCTAACAAGAAAAAGAAAATTACGTAAAACTCTATCATTTTTCAGGTAGCTGATATTAGGATAGCTTTTGTAATATGTAAATTCGAGGCTAAGTAAATAGAGATTTATAAGACACTTGAGATATATTTTGATTTTAATTCTGAAAAGTTTGAGTTGAATATACAATTCGGACATATGGACCAAATTAAACAATGTTTTCCACTTCCACTTGAAGTAAAAGGGTGAACATTCACATACGTTATTCGATCCAAAATTCGGAGGTAGGGATCTCGTGTAAATGGATATGTTGTACAATGCATAACTATGTAAATTAAACAGTATAAATTTGAAAGGTTCAAAAAAATAGTTAATATCGATATCCAGGTGAAAATAAAATCCAACAAATGTTGAAAGTTTTCCAACAGTATCCAACTAGAAGAGAAGTATAAATCCAGCTAGAAAAAAAATGTTTCAACAAACATGTTGTACTGAAATATGAACTTGGCAGTACCGATTTCAAATTGTTCCCCGGGCCAAAATAAAGTTCAAAAAATGTTGAAAATTGTCCAACATTGTGCAACAAGTTGAGAAAAACAATTTTAGACTAAAAAAATGTTCCTACAAACATGTTGTACGGCAACATGAATTTGGCAATAGAAAAGTTCAAATTGATCGCATGGCGAAAATAATGTCCTACAAATGTTAAAAGTCGTCCAACAAACTAACAAGTCATCAACGAATTTGTTGGAATCATTGGAACTCGGGCTGCTAATGCTGTACTGCTAAGTTCACAAGGTTAAAAAAATACACCTCATATTAAAACGCTTTTTAAAATGTGCCACCTATATTAAATCTGACATCGATGGGACAACGGTATTACATCAAGCGACAAGTTGCTTTTCTTGAAGACCGCGGGTATAAACGGGAGCAGTGTTGTTTTACGTAGTAATTGAATGTACATAATGGTAATACTATGGTGCTGGGAGGATGATCGACTCTTGCGCGACTCGCAGGGCCTATTATAATATATATACCACGGTGGTGGTTTTGACTACAGACACACAGGATCCATGATCCATACGACCGGTGTAGTAGATAGGTCTGTATTACTATACGTGTATGTTTTATTATACGAATATTACGATCGTCCGGGGTACAGTCCAAAACTGCTGCAGATATCGAATAACGTACGCGTGTAACAACGTGTGCGCGAGTGTATTATTACCATTAGTATGCAGATTGATGCGTATAAATAATGGACTGCGGAGTCGAGGAGCTGTATACCGAACCAGAAGACGCGACGTGATACGGAGCATCACTGCTATACTATATACATAATATTATATTATCATGAACGTAATGCATTATTATACACGCGCGTATATAGGTAGTGCGGTCATTAGCGGTGCTACCGATTATAGGCGGGGTAAGGATAAATCAATATATACGTATATATATTTTTGTAATGCATTAAGTACACGCACATACGTACACGGATGTATACGGATATAAGGCTACTGTCCGGCGATGTGCTCTCGAGTGTGTGTGCCGGTCGATAATTACTGGAGGAGAGTGATTGGTTTTTTTGGAGGAGAGACAGAAAATACGATTATAAACCCGTGACGGGCCGGATAACTATTCTATATCATACAAATAGATTATAATAATATTATTATGTTCGAGAGCTGCACAATATACGCGTTTTCGTAAACCTGCAACAACAGCGGTATATTATTATATTATGTTCTGTTTCTATTCTCTACACATCACGTCGACGCCGTCGCAGATAATTATTACTGGTACACCGAAAATACCGTCTCGTAATCCGTTTTATTATTTATGAACGCGTATATAATAATGTTACAATATATTCATATATATGTATATATATATATATATATATATATATATATATTTACGCACGCGCGGGTAGGTACCTATTACATATTATGTACTATAGACGCAGTGTAAGTAAAGTTTAGGACCGAACTCGTCATGGGAAACGCCGCGATCGGCTTCGCGATTATGTAGTAATATTGCAAATGGCCGCGCACACATATTAATAACTATAATACGAGACACATACGTACAAAATAATAATAATAATAATAATAATAATAATAATAATATGATATACGCATATATTATATATATATATATATATTCGTGCGTGCGTGTGTGTGGTTTTTTTTTCGATTTCGATGCTTATTAGTGCGAGCGTTTAACGTGGCTAAAAATTGTTACGGGAAATTTATTATTATCGCGCTGACAACCGCATCGTATTTGGAGACGTGTGGGCGTCATGAGAACGGTTTTTTAGTGGATTATTATTATAGGTATACGCGCGTATTGTGATGCGTATTTAGTTTTGCGCGAGTCAAATTCGACCGTATATTTATCTATACGCGTATGAAAGAAAAAAATAACGTGTGTTCGTTTTAAATACGTTTCTAATCATATTATATATTATATTCTAGTATATGTGTATTATGTATGTATGAACATAATCCAATTTATTATGCGTGGACGAATACAGAGTTGTAAAAAAGAAATTTTTTTTTTTTTATGCTAACCATTATTACGTGATACAACAATACATTAAGTTACAAATAATATAAATACATAATTTTTAACAAAATACCATATCGTATTGGCTGATAAAATTAGTGTTTGACGTGAATAAAATTACCCGAACATATAAGTACATATTATAAGGTACAAATTTTACATATTAACATTATGTCGTAATGTTACGTAGGTAATTAAAATTTATTGACATTTAGTAAACGCGTTTTTGTTCTATTTTTTCGCAGGGTTTTACCTTATACAGATTAGATTATATCAGATATTGATAATATATTGTACACATATTGAACAACGATACTCAATTTGCGTATTGCGGATTGTTGCGACAAAGCTCATGGATATTATGATTAAGTATGAGCACACAATACACATAGATCGATAAATCGGGAACTAACCGATTGGAAAATTTTACGAAAATCTGATATATTCATTTAAATTACTTGAACTAATATTGAAACGAAAAATGAAACTTTTATTTATTTATTTAGTCATCATACTACGGACCGGACTATTTAAAAAGACAATTTTATAAGCGTGGACAATTTGTTTGAGAACATGGTGTAGTATTTTCGATTCGAATCTTGATTTCGTTTCAGTGCGCAGGCTAAAAAATATTATCGGTGCGTATACGATGTATAATCACTATTCAAACGACGACGTTTCTATCAGTAGTCAATAGACCGCGGAAACGAATCGATTTCCATTGATAAGTATAAACATGTATCGACAGTTTTTCGACCGCATTCGGTGTCCGCATAGAATGCGGATAGCTGTTTAAAACACGAGGTGGAATAAAATGTTCTCAAACTTAAAAACCGATAAGAGATGTAATCAGTGACTGCCCACGAATAGAAAAACAACCCAACGATAGGTCGAGCAAAACAATACAATGTACACAGGTCCTGATGATGTCCTGCATATAGAAACACGCGCGCGTAAACGAAAAATTATAACGCACACTGTTGCGTACGCGAATACGCGAGATATTTTATATAATTGGTAAATGTTAGATAAGATACGTTTGAGATAATAGCGGTCGTCAGTGACAAGCGAGAGGCCGTTGTTCAGTCGCAATAAAACCGTACCTATGTAAGTACGCGTCGTAGCCGCTCGATAGGTGAATAAAAGTTAAATAATATTAATTAAGTCTTATTATTTTATGAAATATTCCTGAACTAGCAATGAACACACACAATACAGCATAATACATACGATACGATGATAGAGTACTACGAGACGTGCACTTTTACGTGGTTGTATAGCAGGAGACGAACAAGAGTTTTACAATGGGTGGTAGTGCTCTTCCCCCCCCACCCACACGGATAATATATATGTATATGCAGACGTGTATGCATAAAATATACGCGTGTGTGCACATATTGTAATCTATGCAATTACATTTTTCGAGTAAAACCGTTCGTGCAGAAGTGCCTGCATAATTTATTTTTAGAAAATCGATAAATTACATATCTATATTATGCATCTCTTAAACACACAACAGGAGATCATAACCTACATCTACGGGTTATCCGCAGCACTAGCGATTCGTACCGTACGTATATAAAGTAGGTATATATACGCATTTATGTGTATAAATAAGTGTGATGCGTTTCTGAATATTTTTCGCGTCGTTGTCGGCGCAGTTGACCCGCAATATAAGATTAACATAATTTTTCCGTGCCGCAGCCGCGGTTGCCCGGACTTGCGCGCGTACCTATATCTCGCTCTATGTGCATATATATATGTAGGTATATTATAATATACGTTTATGGTATTTTGTTGCTTTCGAACTCGTCGAAAGACGATGGGGAAAAAAAAAATAAACAGACGCGTCCGACGAGGTTCGAAACGATGATACGTTTGCGTAGGCGAACCAATATAACGTCGTCATCGTGCATATCGTTATAATATAATATCAACGTGTGTGTAATATTAGCATACATAGGCGGTAGCTGTAGTATTACTGTCGGTGAACATCGTCCGTTCCTAAACAACGTGTATTACGCCAAACACGCGATACTAATGTACAACTACGTATAATAATGCGCATAATGTAAATATTATATTAATACACACGCGACATGCATACTGCCGAAATGAATAATATTAGACCCGACTGTATACGCTGTTGTCAAGCACCGGCCGGTTCTCGCGGATGAGTTCGATTACGTGGAATAAAATAAAAACATATAAAATAATGTACTATGGACGTATACTGTTTCAGATGACCGCGGCGAAGTTCGAATGGCACCTGCAGTGATGCCTGAAGGCTGAAATAGCGTGCGTGCAGTACCCACTACGGATATTAATGCAGCACGAAATTGCATACTGCAGATGCACTATAATGCGAGTGTAAAATGAAAATGGTGCGCGACTAATTACGTATATAATTGTTGAGATTTTGGGTAAAGTAGAAACATTCTCACCTGTCTTTACCTATAGCCATTCAGATTCAAACTTATAAAAACTAAGAATATTATAATGTCTACGATTTTTGATTGTACGATGAATTAAAAAAATATCATCATGTATTATTGGTAATATGAGCATTGAGCATTAATAAAGGTAATAAGAATTATTTCGCGTAGTACGACTCCAAAGTTCAAATCTACAACAACGCAGCATATTTATCACTTGAAATCATATTAAATAGTTTCACAAATATGTTTTTACATCAAACTTTTAAATATATATAGCTTGTTGAAAAATTAGTTGTAAAACATTTATTATGAAATTTCTGTACATTATTAGTAATTATTAGTAGAAGCTAAAATACTACTTTCAGGATTTTCGGGGCACAGTATACTGTGGTTCACAGTTCGTATAATATGAATCAATTTAATAAAATACGACGTTAAATAAAAAATAAAAAAAACCGGTGATCAATTTTTAATGTGAAAATAAAAACCGAATAGTTTCATATGCACAAAAGACGCATATATCCTTCTGGTATATTCACAATAACCTTATAAATGATCCATTTGATTAATTTCGATCTCTATCCTCGACGGGCGATGGACACCACATTAATTTAGCCGTTTAGTTGTTTTTTCGTGAATAACGCGTACTTCAAGCAAAGTTTCACACGGCCGGGTATATCATCTCATTTGTTCAACGTGTATATGTATTAGATACTATATATACCAGAGTACGTACAGTATAATAATATATTATCGATCGGTCGATCGTTAACGATCGTTTGAGCGGTCGAGTTTTTTACGGTTGAAAACAGAACGCGTCATTGCACTGCACATATATTATTATACTTACTTAATAAGTACACACCGTGGACCGAGCGTAACACGGACGTCATTTACACACGCGTACCTCCTGCTCACCCGTATACGATTTACTTACCACTTACGACGAATCATAACATACGCGCACATATTATATATGACCATCATCGTCCGCGTGTACGATGAGCTCTGCAGAGCAACTATAACACACACATACTTTGTGTACGTATATTATTATTATTATTTAATTACTCATGTTTAAGTGTGCGATTATGAATAGAGCACATATTATATTATTGTATAGATGATGATGTGACGTGTGATTCGGCGCAGACTCCGCCACGGAACGGGACAAGCGACGTGTGTCTAAATACCGTCGGCCGGTCGACCGTATATTCGGGAAACGTTTCGTCGAATAATTAGTCAAATTAAATAATAATATTTATATATATATATATATATAGTTTTGGTTTAAGCACAATGGGCAGACCCGCGTGTGTGCGTGCGCGCATGGCGATGAGAATTTTTTCCACGCCAAGTCGACGACGTACACGCGTAGTCATAAATATACCGGGTGAGTCGTCCGTCAAACGTTTCTATATATACATATATATAATAATATTATTACGATTCTTGTCTAATATAAGTCGATCGGCTGACATATCTTGCCATTGTGTCTATAATCCACGTCTCGTCGGTCACACTTATAAACACTCGAAATACGTTTTGTACCTATACGATTAATATACAATGATAACGTGTATATTATTATAATGTTCCTCTTTACGAGAAATATTGTATCGGGTTATCAAATTAAAAATATAATTAAGTTTGAAAAAACTATTGCGACAAAAGGTTTTGCGGAAACTACATTTTTTTCCACATATCGTATAACAACCGTAAAATTATTATACGACGAAGTTACCGCGATAAAACCAGAGTCTCGCACGTTAAACCAATCACCCGGTATATAGCCACACACACATATACACACACACACACACACACACACACACACGCACATGCACACGCACACGCACACACACAAACAAGCACAAATCGTTGTACAACGTCAAACAGACATAACGCGTCAAACAACGTTATAATATTATCGGACAGAAGAGGGCGTTGCGTGGGCATAGCACGTTTATTTTATGTATTAACTCTATAATACAGCTCTATGCTCGTGGTATAATACATTATTATTATTATTATTATTTTACATGTAAAAATAGGTGTACACCTCCTATATGGTGCTCGAGTCTCGGGCGAACAGGAACTGCGCTTCGGACATTTGTAACGTCGACAAGCGTGGAGAATTTACGAACAAAACGCAATATCGCGTCAAACTAATTTCGTTGCATTATAAAAACATGTTATACTACCATAATACGACGTGCGTCACTGTACATACTAAGAAACACATATAACTAGGTATACAGTATTATGCACGCGAAATATCGGTTGTGCAGCTGTAGCGTACGTACAGCAACATGATGGTATGTTTATAAAATAAATGCATTTTGTCTACAGCTCATGCAGATGAGTGAAACTATGTAGATATATAAATGTGGACCGTAAACTATATGGGCTACCACAGTCTGTATTATAATACCACAGTTAAAATCTATGCAAACATTTTATGAAAGGTATATTGACATATTATAATTAATTAGATATTAGAATATTTTCAAATCTTTGTTGGCTATAAATAATAATATTTTAAACCAATGGTTGATCAATTAAAACGGTTCACATAATTTTAATTTTTTTTTTGTTTTACTCGTTAATAATTTGTTGACCATTATCTTAAAGATTTTGTTTATTAAATAACTAGTTCATTTATTATTTACTTTTTGATATAGTGTAATAGTATATTTTTTACTCTATAAAGAGTATTACTCGTTACTGAACTTTTCAATTAGCATCAAAAGCATATGTATTCTTTGAAGATAATTCATATTGGGTAAGTACATTGACAATAACTTATGTATGTACCTACATTAAACATTTGCATCCTTACATGGGTGTTTATTTTATATTGTAAAGTGTCTCTTAGTTTTTAAGTTCTTATATAAACATGAAATGGAAAAAAAAACCTAATCTAGGTCGATACTCCAATGAACCTATAGGAAACTTTTAGGGAGGAATATTGCAGTTAGAAAATAAATTAGAAAAGAATATTCTACTTTTTATTATAATCCTCATACTAATCATATATGAATGATAATTTATGGGTTTGATGTTTTTTCTGTGCTTCAAAATGGAAGAAACAGTTTACTTTAGTCTGAATTGTTCACACGGAAAAGTGTTATTAGAAAACATTTTGCCATCTCCAGAGCCTATTTTTTCTCTGTTGTCACTTCGTCAAATCAACGTAAATTGTTGAAAGAGTATTTATTAAATATTCGTTTTTATACTAATGCATTTTAAATTACGTCTTTTATGGAAACAAAGATCATTGAAAATTGTTTCACACAAACTTTTAAAGCTGAGGGGCAAATTAAAATTAACAAAACAAGCGTACACTGATGTAAACGAATTTGAAAATAAAATTAATTTCGTTTAATAAACAGTACAATTTAGTTCGAAATCTAACATGGACAAAGTAGCGTAATCCAGTATGAAATTTGTAATGAAATTAATAATTGTTCATACAATCGACCAATAATTGTTCTATATAAACAGTGATCAGATGATCACAATATTATACTCTTTATATATAGGAAGAATGCAGGCAGATGCCTGGAAGAACTTATTAATATTTAAGTCTCCATCGCGAGTCGAATGTATAACCTAGCAAATATGACAAGCGATGGGTTTTTACCAGAAATGGTTCACAATTTAAACCAAATAACGTATAAAATATTTTTTCATAAACCATAGAATAATAAATATAATAATGATAATAATATTATAAATTAGTGGTTGACTTATAAGTTATAACAATATTCATAGTAATAACTTTTTGATACTTTAACAATTTATTTATTATATACCTTGTCGATTTAATTTATTATATCTACCATTAAATTTATTAATTTGGTAGAATATAACAGAATTATTGGTTGATAGTCAAGATGTATCAAACTCATTTATAATATAATTCATTGTAATATTTTGAAATTTTTCGTTAAAATATGATTCTCTAACACCCAGCCCCAATAAACTTTTTATAGCTGTCAAAGCAACTGAACCCAAAGGTAAATCGATGCTATTTCATGAATTGTTAGCTAATAAGAATTTCTTTGGTACTTAGAGTTCTGTTTATTTTCTTATAGTGTATTTGAATCGGATCCGGTTTTCATATAGTTTTCAAATCGATACTAATTCAATTTTAGTGCTATTTTTTAATTTTATGTGTTATTTTTGGATTTTTACCTATGATTTTAATCAAAGTTGGTCATATTTTTTAAAATTATTTAAATTTTGTTTCATATAATATGATCAATTTTGACTTTTCAAATATTTTTAATGGAATATTCAAAGTAAATAAAGAAAATAATTTGGTATAAGTACATAAAAATCAAATTTTTCTATTCTATCTGTAGTCATCCAGACGGAACAGACTTACCACAGTGTATAACGACACACAATATGGAAGTAAGTAATATACGGGCTTTGCTTAATTAGTCATGTTTTATACATAACTAAAATAATATTATGGTTTCAGGTTTTTGGCAGGCCCGCAATCAGAAAGGTAGAGAAGAGTGGGAGAATAGGCGCAAAGAAAGAGTAATTCGGGACTTGGTAAATCAAAATGAGGAAGATAGCTGCAAAGTACAAGAATTGCAGTAATTGGCTAATCTTGAGCTGAAGCCAATTCCTCAATCAAATGAAAGCATTGAACTAATCATTAATATGAATGACAAAAATGATAAAATAAAAATAAAAGAGAAATCGGAAAAATGTGTAAGTTTCTTTGGAAAAACTAACCAATGTTATTTAAAAAAAACATTTAACTATGGATTTATTTTTATATAGGTCATTCAATTAAAAGTAGAAAACATTGATAATATAGAAGCACGATTGAGTGATGTCCAAGAACAAATGACAATTAGAAAATCCAATACATTTTTAAGTTCAAAATTAGATAACAATAAGTAAGTTTACTCAAATGATTTGGGTAATTTATATAAATAATATTACATTCTAACTTCTTTTCAGAGCTCTTCACCCAAAAAATTAAAAAATTAAAAATACAGAGTACTTGATAGACAAGTATAAGAATATGACAAATTCAAAATTCAAGATAGATTTCTTTGGTCATGTCACTGGGTCTATAGAAACAAATATTAATGTTTCCCTAATAAAAAATATAGTATAGTATCTGTTATTAATAAGAAAAAAAAAATCAATAATTTTTATGATTTTTTTTAGAAATTTATAAATAGCCGCGTGAAAAACGAATTACTTAAAAATGAACTTTTGGCTAAATTTGAAAATGAAAAATATAAATATATATATACAAAAAGGCAACTACTACCATCATACCAGAAAAAAAGGAAAATCTTAAATTTAATAAAAAAAAATCAAGTTATCTTAATCAGTGGCGAGACAGGCAAGTAATATCTTATATCATAAATGAACCAAGAATAAAAAAGTTATTAATACATTTAATTCTCTATACACAGCAGCATTTATAATAATTAACATTACAACATTATTATATAAACTATTAAAATTTAAAAATGTTTTCAAAATAGGTTGCGGTAAGACTACACAAATGGCACAGTTTATCCTTGATGGAGACATCATGTCGGGTCGAGTATCGACATGTAGAATAATATGCATACAACCCAGACGCCTCAGTGCTATATCAGTAGCTGAACGCGTCGCCAAAGAAAGGGTCGAGTGCGTGGTGGAAGGAAGTGCCGGGTATTAGATAAGGATGGAAAAGTAATATAGAGAGTTATTGATCATTATAATATATTATATTCGGCATAAACTAAATCTTACAATTTATTTTTACTATAGAAAACTGGGTCGCGATTTCGGGTCAATTTTATTTTGTACCATCGGTATTCTACTGCAGCATATTTAGGCAGATTCTGTTTTAAACGATTATTTGCACATCATCATTGACAAAATACACGAACGTGATACTATTAGTGACTTCACGTCGACCATATTCAAAAGCATCATACCAGTGGTAATTAAATCATTTAGAAATAAATACACTCACATCTTTATGTTTTTAATGATATTTATAATTTTCAACACTATTTCAGAGACCGGATATCAAAGTTATATTAATGAGTACAACGTTAAATGCGGCAGAATTCTCGAAATACATCAACGACTGGCCATCGTTAAACATACCTGGGTTCACATATCCAGTCGAGGAAGTCTACCTTGAAGATATGTACACATTAAATGGGTATGTACACCTACCTACTGTTTTCATTATTCTTATTGTTGTTTTATATTATATGATTTTTTTCTAATATTATTTTCAAACAGTTTCAGTTATTTTCCTAATCTAAGAACCCGCGAATCAAAACCTGGCGATCTTTTTCTTGAATTTGTAGTGCCCCATGTTAAGTAAGTATAATAATATTAAAATTATTTTTATGTATACAGATAGTACAATTTTATTTGATAATTTGTTAATAAACTTTTTGTAGGAAAATTAGACAACCGAAAAGATATAATAACGACATATTAGACATATTGGAAAATCCAGCATCGGAGGATACAGATGTAATCAACTTTTATCCATATCACTCTTTCTCTACATAATAATGTTAATCGACCGTTTAATCATTTAAATAATATGTAATTATTTGTATTTTTCTATATTGTTTTATAGCTCGCTATTTACTTATAACACTTCATTCTATGTTGCCGACGGTCTCTCAAAAATCTGTTTTCGAAGCACCCCCCAAAGGTAAGTTAAAATAGTTTTATTTATTATGATTTCACGTTTGCAAGTCTAATATTCGTTTTTCAGGTGTTCGTAAGATAATATTATCTACAAACATTGCGGAGACCTCGGTCACTATAGATGATGTTGTATATGTAATCAATAACGGGCGTATGAAGTTGAAAGGTTTCGACGCGGGCGAAAATATTGGAACACTTACAGAGGAATGGGTAAGCTTAGCCAACGCTAGACAACGGCGAGGGAGGGGCGGTCGCGTGAGGCCTGGCGTAAGGTATAACTTATACACCAAGGGGCGGGAACGATCATTTGACGATTACGTGCAACCGGAGATGTTAAGAACGGGCTTGGAAGGTGTCATATTTCAAGCCAAGATGTTACAAGTCGGTTTGATAACTCCGTTTTTGTCTAAACTAATGAAATCTATAGAAGTAGCTTTAAAAGTATGTTTTATTGTTTCGGTGTATTTCACGGTATCAGTAATTGAAAACAATATTCTAATAAATGCGTTTGTTTTCTAGTTATTGACCGATCTGAATGCAATAGATGAAAGAGAAAACCTCACCCCATTGGGATTGCATTTAGCAAAATTGCCTATGTCTCCTCTCGTTGGAAAGATGATTATCATGGGTGTCATGTTGTAGTGCCTAGACACCGTACTAACCATCGCCGCTAATTTGACTTTCAAAGATCTGTTTGTAATGCCGGTAAGTTGTGAATTTATGCCTTTTATTTTTTTTTTTTTTTTTTTGTATATAATTTTGTATAATTTTGAATTTTATAGAAAAACGATGAACCACGTAGTCATTGTCGAGAAATGAAAAATCAAATGGACGAAGGTCACCGAAGTGACCTTCTCACAGTGGTTAAAGCAATGAATGAATATTTACAAGCTAAACAAAATGGTAGGGCTTCTGAATATTGCCGAATTACCTAATGTCCAATACTATGAAAATGCTTCAAGACTTGAAATCGCAGTATGCGAAATATTTAAAAAATCTTGGATTTATAACCACATTAAACTACACACATACGTATTATAATACAAACTCAAGCAATATAAAGCTTATAAATTGTGTTCTTGTAGCTGCGTTGTGTCCAAATATTGCCGTTGGAAAGTAAGAGAGAGGTGTTTATATTTAAAATATTAATTATTTATAAGAAGTTGATTGATTATTATTATAATTATTATAATTATTATTATTATTATTATTATTATTATTATTATTATTATTATTATTATTATTATTATTATTATTATTATTATTATTATTATTATTATTATTATTATTATTTAGAACTGAAGTTAGACCTGGCAAATTCACCGAATTTGTTACTGCCGAGGACGGAAATGTCTCCATACATCCAAAATCGATCAACTAAATATACAATCACTATAATAGTCCTCTAACACTTTACCATTCAAAACTTAGGACAAAATCAATTTATTTGCTTGATACTACTATGATTTATCCGTTACCAGTAGTCCTATTTGCAAAAAGCCTCCATACTGACTAAAAAACAGATCATGATACTTCGTTTAGTTTTAATTCTGAAGTTAATTTTATCTGTACAACTGAAACAGCAAATCTTCTTAAGGTAATTATTATTACTGATATAAAATTCCACAAGCTTAAATATTATAAATTTAACTATAAATTTCCGAGTAATGAAGTTATAGGATACAGTTATTTCAAAGTATAACGTTGATTTAAATCTTTAAAATGTATTTTTGATACGAATAGTATAATATATATATATATATAAATTTTGGTAATTTTTATTTAGTATAAAATAATTATGAAATTTTATTCAAAAAACATATGTAACATACTAAATATTTCGATTTAACCTATTATAATTTTATTTTCCAAATTATTAATAAAATAAAATTAATCGTCTGGTGTGTCATTTTTAGCAAATAAAAAAAATATTGAGATGGGCAATTGAGCATTTAATGTATTATCCTAATAAAATAAGTTTGAATTTTAACTCAGCAATCGCAAAAGCACTACAGTAAATATTAAATTAATAATGCTTCTAATAAAAAAATGTATAGGTTTTAACTACTTAGCCTTACAATTCTCTAACTTCTAGTCGACCTTAGCTGTTTTGCTGGCAGCTTTCGTCAATTTATGTTATATATTTTATTTTACTTTTGTTTTTGTTATTTCTTATAATAAAAATATCTTATATGTAATAATAAAATTTTTTACTTGTTATTTTGATAATTGTTAATTATTAATTTTTTTTCAGGCTTGTTGTAAATATTGTTTCTGAAGAAGAATTTTCATCCTTTTATTACGATTATTATTTATTATTTTGTTAAATAATAAATTGTAATAAAATTAAATAATAAATGTTGTTAAATATATTCCTTATTATGGTAATTTTTTTGATTAATTATTTAACAAACTGTCATGATTAACACTCCTGTTTAATAATTTTATGTTATTAAAACAGTTAATATGTATTTGTTTTAGGCCAATTTGGGTAAATTGTAAATATATATATTATTGACATTTTAATGTTTGGAATAATACATTTTTTTAATAGTGCTCTAACTCAAAAACCAAAAAAAATTTAAACACTTGAAATTTTTACTAAATGTTTATATTAACGTTTTTTGTATATAGTTAAGTTTTCAGTGTTTTGAAAGTTTTTAACCTATTTATAGACAATTTAAATATTTGATTTTCTTATATTTTTTTTTTTTTTGAAATATCAATAAAAAAAATTGGATGTCCAAAAACTTTTGAAAATTCTTAATACAGAATCATTCTGCAACTTACTGCAACTAAAAAAAAAAATATTTGTAAACGATTTTCAAATTCAACGTTTGTTTTAAAAATATGGAGAATATATTCAACATTCAGCAGTATTAAAATACTAAGATGTATTCAAAATCAAATCGAATCTTAAATTATATCTCAAAATCTGTCGGGATGTATTGAAATTGATTTCTTTGCTACTTATATTTACAAGATGATGAATTTCACTTTATGAGCTGCAGTTATGTATGTATATTGCAATATCATTTAGATATTTAATAACACCCATATTTGCAAACATTTGGCATTAAAATGATAGAAATATGTTAATATGGTGCATTGGTGAGGTGACTTTATAATATATATTTATAAACTCACTGCGTATTGTTCAGCTTTAATATTGTTTTTAAGCATAATAGTTTAGAGAAATAATAACGTTTTGTCAATATACATGCGCGCAATTCGTATAATAATGTATATGGATTAAATATTAACAACTTTTGTTTCGTGTTATAATCCAATATATAGCGTTATGATAACAGACGTCTTACAATGAAATCTGATATTAATTCTAATCTATTAAATTGTATTTGTATAATTAAAATTATAGAGTGCGGCTAGATTCTTCAAAATCGAAATAAAAATAATAATAACGATTGATTGCAATTATTTTTTACATTTTCAACACAAAGTAAACACATTTGATTATACAAGAAGTCTGCATGTGGAAGAAACGTAATATGATATACTAATAAAACAGCGAATAATAAAATATACTAATATAAATATTGCATCGTTATTAAATTAACATTCCAGAGTACCTATAACAATTTTCTAATGTGATTATCTAAGAAAATGTTTTTATCTTACGAATAAGGGTTTGTATTTGAGCAGGAAGTGGCAGCCACCAAAATCATTCTTGTAAAAAATAATATCTATAAGGCCACCTGCAATGTCAATGGGGTAAAATTTGATATTTCTGATCTAATTTAAATGTCAAATTTCGCCTATGAACGTATGTACCTTGCAGGGTGATAACCATGGTTAGTTTTGATGTTTTATTGTGTTTCTCATGTTTACAAACAACATTGAAAGCGTACTGTTTACAATATCATCGATGAAAATGAGTGTAATTATGTGTGTGTGTGGGGGGGGAGCGTGGGTTTTACTCACAATCTCGTGCAAATACCACCGCTATTGGATGCGTGAACTTTATTTTTGAGTTCTCAATGGCCAATACCTACGTCCCGTCCGTTTTTCATTATATTAAGATGCAACAGCAATAGTCTAGGAAAACCAAGATTTAATGTTTGTACGTATGTAATTGCCTATAAACGCTGGTATAGATACGCGTGCGTCTTTTTATTCTCAAATGCGATTATATATATAGCCGTACAAATGTTGGTTAACGACGGAGAAACTTAATTTTTAATTATGATAATAATATTATGAGCAGGAGCTTACAAATTGCACCCATCAGGTGGGACATAAAAGCTGCAACACATCAATCAAGGATTAAACAAATTATGTATAGGCTCTTGCTTTCAGATTTTATAAGTCATAATATTAATGTTTTCGCTTTTTAATTGGGTGGGAGGGGGCCCAATAATGAGACCGTATATCATAATATTATTTATTTTCAACGAGTTATAATAATTTTTCACGTTGGTTATTTTTCCTAATCTAATACATATAGTGATCTAATATAGACGAACATTGTATAATGTAGCTACCACAGACAATTTGGAACACGACCCCAGAATTTACTTTCGTATTAAAACATTTGGTGTCCGTTAAAAACGGATAATCATCGCACATAACATAGGTATGTTACACATATTATTCAATATGGGTTATGTGCTAGTACTAAGTATATGTGATTATTATGATGTAAGTATTTAAATGAAAAATTTTCAAAGATCAATCACTCGAGCGTATAAAAGCGTTACAATCATATCGCTGCGAAAGCGATGAGTCGAACTGGTTAAAAAATAATTATAGTTCTAACAATAACCAACTGCGTATAATAATCATAATATGTATATAGGTAGTAACTAGTGCTGCTGTTGCACTTGGACGTCGTTCGGAAAAGAGTTATATAGTACACAATATGCCTATATATTATACATATGTATTATATATTATATATGCATATACACATCGGTAACAAATAACAATAATAAATTATTATTAATAATTATTGTAGGATATATAATATTTATAGTTATCGTGTGACAACCGGTTCGATTATATTATCTTTGGATAATAAACACAATACGCACCGCGTTCTGCTGATAAAACGTTTGTACATTGATAAGATGAACTGTCGAGGTGTTTTCTACATTTTTCAACCGTGGGATAATGTGTACACAGGATACACAGCAGCGTGTCTATAGTTCTATACCAGTACCTATTCAACTCCATTCAAACACGCGGTTAAAAGCTAAACATTTTCAAATATTGGGTGCGTAGTCTGCATGATGTGTAGCAGTAGCACGCATGTTAACCAACGTTTGTTACACGGTCTACACACGAAACACTCAACACTACGGTGATACCTTGTGTAACAAGCAGTTTAGAAAGTTGTGGGACAACTTGAGTGGGCCAAGTTCAAAACTTGAAGAACTCATGTCAGCCGCCCGGGTGACGTGAAAATTCCAAAATGTGATTTGCCAATAATACTTACGACTGTATGCTTTTGATTTGATATTGATTTCAACGTCATAAGAAAACTTGGATAAGCTATAATATCCATGAAGTTTGTCCAAATCTGTTTTCTCGGCTTCACGGCCAAGGAACACGTATATAGGACGTATAAGTCAATTTCAAGTCGGCACGGGTTAACTTTAATTGATTGACCGAAAATTGCTTGCTGTTTACTTTTATATGCATACACACCGATTTAAGGAATGAGACCAAAAATATTTTGAAAATTGAAAATTAAGGAACACCCTACTATACGGGTTTGACAATTTCTAAATATAGTCTCGCAAACGTTCGCAAATCACTTGCAAAATTTCGGTATGATTGTGAAATATATCGCGTGACATGGGTGCGCCAACTTCATTGTACCGAGGGCGCATCAGTTTTATTGGTTTTTATTGTACTTTTATTTTTCGATCGCTGCAGATAGCAACGTGTGCGACGGACGCGCATCGTCGTTTTCATGCGGAAACGCGTTCGCGGGGTCGTCTCGTCTTGGCGGGTTTTGCTGTTGCAGGACGTTTCACATAAACACCAGCTTATATTATTATGTACCCGCATGCACACGCGTACCATTATGATGTTATGTACAACGCGTACTATATTATGTATAATATTATTATGACGCCACGCGTAGCAGACCATTACCGCGGTCGATTGATGATTACCGAGATATACCTATGTATAATATTATACATAATATAGGACAACGCCACGGTTGCGGATGCGCATAAATACCTACATATAATAATATTATAGTATAATAAATGGCGGATCGTAAATGTCACATTTGTTTTACTATTTTTCATTTATTTATTTATTTATTTATTTTTTTATGCGCCGCGAATAAATCGCTATCCGATATTGTATGTTATTTACATAACGCGTATACAACACGCACGGAATCTGTTAGTTCACAAGATTTTTTTTTCCTTTTTTTTTTTTTTTAATGCGTCCAGGTGTCATTAACGGGTTTATGCTAATAGCGAATGTTATTACACGTTGTATTATGACTGCGCGAACGGTATCGGATGTACACTTTTATACTACTACGCTAATACACTATATATATATATATAATACGTTTATATTTTGTACAGCTACGGTATGCCGGTATATATATTATTATTACTATTATGCTTTTCCGTTCGAAACCCGTCCGTTAGGCGGCTATAAAACGTTTAAAATAAGAAGCCGCGTAGTGCACTATCTGCAGATATGTGATATACAACAATAATGTAATATATATTACGCCGGATACAAACGAAAACTCGCATCACCGTGGTTCGTCGTCGTACTATTTTTAAACACTTCGAGTCAATCGGAAAGTAACGCATACTGTGGCATGTATTATCATAGAATCATATATGGTATTACATATTTTGTATATCTGTGATCAGTCGTTTTATATACATTAATACTTTATATGTATATATTACAACGATGTATGTTATGCGCTTTATAAACATTGTATAAAAATATTAAACGCATAACGATAACTCTAATATATATATATTAGTACATTAATATAGTTTGGTTTAGCATTTCAGAGGTAACGAAAAGACTAACTTACATCTTTTCAATATGGTACCTAATAAATATTTTTGATTGTTTTCCATGACTTTTTAACAAATTTGCTAATTTTCAAAAAAAAACATTTTAAAAAAATACGTTTTCCAACCATGGTTGCAATTGCAATTGATAAACACGAAATTTATTTTTATTATATTTTTCATTATATTTTAGTTCAAAAGTATCAAGAAAATACGTTTGATTATGTTATTAATTTTTTATTTAAAATAGTCAATAATATTAGTTTTTACTTTTTAACACATTATTTAGTAGCTATATTATATATTTTAGCAATCAACGTTAGTTTCTACTACAACATTAATGAAAATATATTGGTTTATAAATTAACTATTTCTTCTGTGTGATTGTGATCTGTGATTTATACCGCGCGTCTACAATTCTTGGCATCGAAAACAAGTTTTCTTGACTCTTGAACGTTTTTAAAATTTTCGCTCCGACTGTAGAAATCATTTCCTACAAAAAACATGATTGTGTATGAGTACAAATAGTCTCGGTTTAAAATTGTAACAAATTAAAAGATTTAAAACATGAGTTCCGTAGATGATTGAATTGCATTTGAAGGCTAACACACAAAAACAAGGTGATGGATGATTGTCTGAGCCACAATAATACATAATATACAGTGTTCAATTCAATGTGATTATTAATTAGTAACAGAGCAACAAGGTAACATGTAATAGAATAGAAATAAATAATAACCTTATTCTAACGCTTAAATGAATAATATCGAAGCCGTCCACGCCAAAGTTAAGAAAATATGAAAATTTGATTTTCGTTCTCCCGAACAGTAGCAAAACTATCGCTTAGCGGCTTAGCCTCTTTTGCCTATTATCAGTCGATATACATACACCGTATAAGAGTATCGCCTTGCCTAAATACACACATACGTAAAAAATAATATAGTTAATGGCTAATATCGTAAAACACTTTGAATTATGTAAACATATTATAAACTAGCCAGTTTACTTTATTATAAATTACATACCTAAGGAAGGTTGAAAAAAAAATTAAATGAACTAAATTGAGTTCACATAAACCTTTTATACCGGTAATCTACATACGTTTTGGATGTACACGTATACGGTTATATATATTCTAATATCGTGTGTACGGAGACAGGGGTGATTGAGGGGATAGCTAAGACGAGCGGCGGCGGCGCTAGAAGACCGTATTATATAGATGGTAACGGGTTCGTCCTGATTACCTACAATATTTTAAAAACAAATTCGTGTGTTTTTGACACATGCTCGTGCATCTGTCAAAACAGCCACTTGACCGGATGATTTATACTTTCACTGCGTGTGTGCGTGTGTATACGCGGCCGTCGTTCCACAATTGTTTCCGAATTAAATAATAATAATAATAATAATAATGCTCGTGATTAAAAGTGAGGGAGAGAGATAGAGAGAAAGAGAAAGAGAGAGAGAGAGAGAAAGAGGAAAACACTTTGTCGTTGATTGAAGTCTTCATCATCACCATCATCACTACCACCGCCACCGTCACCGCAGCCACGTCTGGTCACGAAAACGTTCGTGTTTGTTGTTCACGTTGTTTTTGTTGTTGTTATAATATTATTATTATTATTATTATAGTTGTTGTTATTATAATATTATTATTATTATTATTTCAATACGTCGCCCGCGATTTGTGTAAAAACTATTGCGGTGGGTGTATTTTTTTTTCCAACAAAAATATTATTATTCGTTCGTGTGCATAATCTGTTAATATTACACGCAATAATAACAGGTAATATGTGGAAATTCTGTGCGGAGTCAAACCGAGTGAGCGTCGTAACCGTATATATATATATGCCTGTACACATATACTGCAGTGGTGGTGTTCCGAGTGTTTTCTTATAGAATACTCGTGGCCATTGTGTCCCGACACCACGACCACCCGCAAACACCCCTACGGAATATCAAAACCGGACTACTTAAGCACCTGATCCTATTAAATTCAAAAACGTTTTTATGTTTTTTTTACCCCCCTTTATTTCCTTATCTTTTGTTTGTTCATAAGTGACGTGGAATGTAAAAATCGCGAGCGCACCCTCGCCCTGCAGCACCAGACCCCATCAGCTCACCTGTGTGTAAGCGTATATGCAGTCAAAAGGTCCGATTTTGGATTATATACGTCAATCACATGACACTGTGCAGTTTACCTCCAATTTCCTCACGTTCTTGTATTGCATATTATGCTATACTTTCACACAGCGCGATTGTATATAAAAAAATGTTAAAAAAAATATGGAATTCGCGTACAGGGCAGGTGATCTATGCTATATTTATATATTTACTTCGTCCAAAATGTTGGTGGCGATCTACCGTATTAATATATTATTATGTCATGTATAACAGGTGAGTGTATTACTGTAAACTGCATTAGATTTTTCTTTATCTCAATAATCGCATTTCATTTTTAACATACGATTTTTAAGTCTGAGTGAAGCAAAACACATCCAAAAACTGAATACTATTGATTATGGTAGAGCTTCTATCTAATAGATGAACTATACTACCATGGAAATGACTACAGATTTAATTATAGTTGTACAATACGGAATAAAATCTCAACAAAACTATTCCGTTTTTATTTTTTATTTCTTTATCAATAACAAATTACTATAGCTGTATGATGATATGTTTTTGTGATATGCGCACAAGTCTATTTCACGTTCGTATTATTATTATTATAATTATTAATATTATTATGTTCTATCCAAATACGCACTCGATTCTTGTTTTCAAAACGAATCTCAAATAGGTATAACTCGAATATTTCGATTTCTCGGACCTTCATCTGTTCCCCTCGAGCTTCGACCGTACAATGAGAAACTATACTGTATTATTATATCGTCTAGAGTAATCACACGAATTGCACGTTCTATGCGAAAACACGAAAATAGATATAATAGGTAAATCATCGTGGTGTTGAAATGTTAGGAATCGAGGATGCAGCGAAACTGAATTAAGTATATACAGTAAAAATCGATTACTGTAAAAACATGAGGGACTATACCGTACATGATTTAATTCGTTAAAACCACGGTATCTAATTTGAAAAAATATAATATAATACCGCGTGTATTAAGCATTTTCTTTATAACAATTCACAAAATAATATAAAATAACGATACTGCAAATAACAATATGATAATCACGCGAATAGTATTTGCATAGGATATACATACCTATGCAAAAATAAACATATGCTTTGGCTGAAAAGTTAAACATATAAATGACAGGATAAACCTTTTAACTTGACTAATTTAAACAATGCTATAAGATCATTGTAGCTATATGGATTTTTGCTGATACTTATAATATATAGAAATTTTTCGTACGTGTTCAAATTAGATCTATAATAATATCGTATTTTGTATGAAGAATAAAGATGCTGGACCTGTAAACACTAGTTGTATACTATCTTGAATAAAACGTTATTTTGATTTCGATTTTTTTTTTTCGAATCAGTGATACAATTTTTCGACTGTTAAAGTTTTGACTACTCAAGATCGATGAAAGCGCGCTTTATTGTATTGTTATTGGTCGCGAAATAAATGTTTTCCTTTTTTTTCCATTTTGTTACGTAAGATTGTGCCG
This sequence comes from Chaitophorus viminalis, assembly GCA_025469195.1. Taxonomy (NCBI): domain Eukaryota; kingdom Metazoa; phylum Arthropoda; class Insecta; order Hemiptera; family Aphididae; genus Chaitophorus; species Chaitophorus viminalis. The sequence goes on along the minus strand of JAIPRK010000558.1, from coordinate 98,045 downwards.
TTACGGCTTAAGAATGACCATATAAAATATTAACGTACAAAAATACGTACCCAAAGGTAGAAACTACACGGTATGGACGTACAAGTATAGTAGAAACGATACCGGCGGCTGCGGCATGAGCTTGTAAAAATATAGGTCTACACGGCCGCTGGCAACGACAATAGCTCACATCATTCAACTCATCCGAGAAGAAAGTTCATCATGATTATTATTATTAGCCAGTGCAGGTAATCGATGTGGGGTTCTAATTTACAGCCTTTAATACGCGTTTTATTACCGTAACGCCGCGGTGTGTAGAATAATCGTCGTAAATACTGCAGTGGCGGCGGAGGCAACAGGGTTTTACGATGAAGCCGCGCACATGTATATCGACAGGTCGTTGGCATAATATACGTACTTACGTGTCGGGAGGAGTAGAGAATCAACGCACAAAGTCGTATTAAACATAATACGCGCAGTAGCGTGTGCAGTGGATATACGTATGTATATAGGATGTAGTTGCGCGAACGACGCATTTCCTCCGGAGAGGTGCGCCGGCCGATATTAATTTATATATTTTATACGCGCGCGGTCGCAAAAGGTGTAACCCACTCGTGTTATTATTATGAGGTTTACGTTATATTATTATTATGTGGTATGAGGATTCGCGAGTAATTGCGTGCACAAGAATGCCGTCGAAGCTCAATGGTATCCGCATCGTCTGGGGCGTAATTACAAGGCGAGCTTCGAATAGATTGCACGTGGCGCTCGGAACCCGGGACCATTGTCGTCGTCGTCGGTCGTTCGGTTCTTTTCACCGTGACTTTAAAATAAGAATTATCATGTTAATAGATATATGGTTAATAAAATATGATGTTATTTACTAGAACAATATATGTGAAGAATACGTTTAAAATACCTATTTTATAATATTACATAAATGTAATTATATCATGTCTTGATTCTTATTTTTTTTTTCAATCATATACAGAGACCATACCATCAAACAAATTCCTCTACATCCGTCTATATCTTCTGCCACTATTCTTCGTGGTATCTCTGATTTGATGCATTGCTCGTCCATTTCCACTCAATCTTTCCAACGTAAGCGTGATTTTCCTAGGGGTCTCTTACCGACCGGGTTCTCTTCAATTGTTATTCTGACTATAGAACCCACACTCCGCTATGCATGTTCAGCCCAAATCAACTTCTTTTTCTTCATTTTATTCGCAATGTTTGGTCTCAGGAACAGTTTTTTCAAGTTTTTTATTATGAGTTATGACGTTTACGCCATTCACTTGTGAGTATATTGACGCATGGGCCATAGATTTTTCGAAGGATTGACTTTTCAAATACTTTTAGTCTAGTTTTTTCTATCTTGATTCATATAGTTTAATTTAATAATCTTTGAAGTGCTGTTGTTGTAATATTGTGTAATTTGTAAATATTTTCGAAGGAGTCAGGCACGTTTATAATCATAAAGTATTATATTATATTTATAGGATATTATCACGGAAACGTGCATATGGTGTACAGCAAAGTATCCTAGGTTTTCATACCGACAAAGTGACAACACTTTGTACAGGAAAAAATAGAAATTATAGTCAGTTGTAATCTTTATTGTTTATTATACGAATACAAGTATATAGAATCAAAACGTATACCCATGTTGACTTTTTTCTTTCCGTCTCCTGATCTACAATCGTATCCACGCCACTGATCCTATTGTCTACAAATAATTATAACTGGTGTCCTGCAAGAAGCCAAGCTCAGGTACACTGGGTACATTTATACCTGATAGAGAATGATACGAAAAGAGCAGTGAATAGCACACAAACTGCACTTGACGAAATGTCACGTTTCAGCTTTCGCCTTTGTATATATAAATATATACATATGGGATTCGTTGGCTATAAACCACCGTGATTTTTTCTTCTACTACTGTTCCACGTAGCTCCCATGACACTACGGAGCATATGTAATTACAATAACTTTGCCATGCATCTTAATGGTATTGTGGACACTGTGTTTACAGCTTCCAATAGGTATGCCTAATGTCGTTGCAACGAAAGCGAGATGAAAGTATATAAAAAAAAAAAAAAAAAAAAAAAATGAATACCATCGTCATCGGTAATGCGTGTTATTATAATATGTTTATGGTCTCCGTTTAACCGTTTAGAGGACAGTTGCGCGCGAGTAAAAAATTCGTGTACCCGCTGCATTCGAAACGAAGGTACTGCGCAGGGCACTATTATGCTAACCACTAGTATGATGTTATTAGTATGGTTTTATATTTTATCACGGCGGTCTTTGCATCACGATCGGTAAAACAAAACTGTAACAAGCTTATTATCTCGTCACCCCGTCTTCGTCGTCGTTATTGTTCGTATCGTATAAGAGGTATATACACTTACAAAAATATATATATATATATTATTATGCGTGTTATCGCCGAACCTGTGTAAACTCTCGTCCGCGACGCGTTTTATAATAACATATCGTTCAACATGCGTCATTATTATGTGGGAGGATCGAGCGTTAATGACGGGGACGCGACGATGACGACGACGGCGGGACCTGGCCGCAAGAGTCGACGACGGCGGATAACGACTTCATTTCGGACGGGCGACGTAGTGTGCGTGTGCGCGCGTGTGTGTGAACGAATTCATCAGCCGATCTTCGGCTAAACACACACATTGATGCACGCACCGCACAAGTGTCCTGAAGCTATGCCGCATTGTGTTGTTATTATGTTCTCGGCACTTGTAATCACCGTCATTAACCCGCGAGACGATGCGTGCGTGCGTGCGCATCGGACGAACAGCGCCGGGTACACGCGTACGTAGGTACGTATAAAATACATTAAACTGTATTAAGTCTTACGTGAAACGCGTATTGTTGTCCGTACGGGGTGTACGTACACGTTATAATAATAATAATCGTAAAATAATGTAGAGTGCACGCGCAACGAAACCGCGCGGCTCGAAATCCAACACGAGCGTCGTACTCCTCAGCAAATGTTCTCGAATCCAGTTGATCAAGGATTTTTTTTTTTTTTTTTTTTTTCGTACATACGATTTTATCCATAACTATAAATTATAATACATGCAGAACTTTTCAGTCCGACTGTAATACCTACGCACGTGGATAAGTTCTGTAGATTGAATCGGTCAACTCACGCAATAACTTATTGACATCATCGCATTAATTATTAGAGCTGTGAACAAATAACTTTGTACTTGAAATACTACATAATGTACTGCTGAATACTCGTATTGTTAGGGTATTTAATTCTCGTGTATAATGTACCGGAAAACGATGCAATATGTCTGTGTATAAGATTTTGCTGAATCCAAAGAGCGTGCGTAGGCACGTGTACATAGTCGTTGAGTTGCTGTGTTGAAGATAATATCATATTTAATTCAATTATCGGCAAACCTGCTGCAGATTGGTGGGCATACCGTATATATTATTATTATTATCATTTATTGTTAACGTTATATATACGGTTATACGAGTCGTCATTGCATCGCATTGCGTTCTATATACGTATACATGTTTTAGGGTTTTCAAACTTTACGTACCTTCGCGTCATGTCTCATTCCGTAGGTACCAGACGTATCGTATTCTGTTTGTCTGCCGTTTTAGACGTTTGATGTGCGCGCGTACCCGGTACTTCGGGTACATCAGGTACAGGTACACACACGCGCACAAGTATTGAAACCGAACAGGTTGGTTACGAAAACACATGTAACTTCGGTACAAGTAACAAAAAAAAAAAAAAAATCATATATACATAAAACATATTTTATATACCTATGTATACGCGGTATTGAGGAACGTCTCGTGCGTATCTGTACACACTTATCTGTACACACTATATGTTATTGAGTAAATTTCGATTTATATATAGCGATCTCGCGGCAACCGGGGATTGAATGTCAGTCGGGGGAAAAAAAATTAAATCTCGACGCCACCGACACGTCGCATTGTCCTTGTGAATAACACCGTGAAACGAATAGAAACCGCTATGTTATACACAAGGACGGGTATATTATTATTATTAATTCGAGTCCGAACCCGAACGCCACGCCACCGCCGTCTCCGTTGTCATATCTAGTTGTTATTACCTGCGAGCAACCGTGTAGGTATGTGTACCACGACCCGGGTATAACGTTACATTGCGTAAAACTACATGCACAATATAGTTTATAGTTTATACATATTATATAAATATGGTGGCATACTCGCTGCAGATAATGTATGTATACAGCCCGATGTACGTCGCATCCATATAGAATATTATAACTCGTGGAGGAGATTATTCTGTTGACAATAATAATTACTATTAAATTTGCCCATCGACCACACGACGGTCTTAATATTATATTATGTAACTAGTAATGCAATATATAATTATTATTATATACGGCACCTGGCTATATGGCTACGGTATCATCGCGTCGAAACTAAACAACCTAGGTGACTGGGAAAATGTCGGTTGCGTTCACGAAGTCCGTTTTAAAACGCTTTTGAGACTTGTTGAACGATTGATATATGTATACGATATGCGTATACGCATACGCAGCGATGGAAACACCTGAACAAATAAACAAATTTCACATAATAGTTAGTGCGTTGATAAGACGAGACGTTGATCCCCAAAGCCACTTATATAGTTATCAAAATTAACATGAGTTGTTACCTCAAGCGAAAATCACATTGTTATATAGATAAACCGTTGGTTGATAGTCAAAAAGTAGTTTATATAAAACTATTGAAGTTAAAAATCGATACAGGTTCAGATATCGTTTATTTGGTTTATTTGATTTTTGACTGGCTCGTATAACATTATTATTATACAGTTCCCACAACAGTCCCTATAGGACAAGACAAGACAGTTGGTAAAGAAATTGGTTTAGACAATTTTATATAAAAATATATGATTTACCTGTAATTAATATCTTAGAAATGAATTAATCAGAATTATTAAAGAATATGTTACGTAAACAACCTTGGAAAAACATATTGTCTGCCAATGGCCAAGTGGCCGAGACATATTCTAATAAAAAAAAAAAAAATACTATACAATAATATTTTACAAACATGGAGTACCAAAATCATTAAATTGACAATTAGGTATATATCTATACGAGTTTTTAACATTAGCTCCGAAATGTTAACTTTGTCAGCAGTTGTATAATTTATGTATAATCAAGTGTTGATTATGTACGAACGATAATGCACGACAGTGGTCCGGTGAAAAAAGTCATAAGGAATTCCCACGGACTACGAGAACGACACTTTGTTCAACAAATTTTCGATGACAGTTTATCATGATTTATCGATGAAAATGCGGCATACGGCATGCGGCCGGTCCAATAACAATAATCGAAGTTCGATAAATTCGTGTGCCATTAGGTGGTTTTAATGTTTCGTCGATATCGGAACATTGGTAAGCGAAACAACAACGCAGTTAATGTGAAAGAAGTCCGACCAATTAATTTGAATTTGTGTTCGCAAAAATATACACGCACACACGATGTAGATACACTTTAAAAATGTAACACAAATACATACACACACACACACACACACACACACATGCGTATATAATGTTTATAATACATGTACACTATTTTATTATGTGGACGAGATGATAAACAGTTGACTAATAAAATTGTCGTTTATTGCTTCGGTGATTATGATAATTTAAAATTTGAAATAATATTTTAACTCGTTTTGTCATTGTGCTCACACACACGTATGGAAAAATATAAGCAGATGACCACGCATCCTTGACCGCCTTGTGTTCTGCCGATTTTCCGAATACATAATAATAAATTCGATATTTTCCGGCAGCCGTTAATATTCCCTTATTCTCATTGAATATCTATATACGCACACCGTGTTCACGAATAACTGTGCCCAAAGTTGCTGGAAAATTTAAATGATTACAAATGGTACAATACAGATCATTTTAAAGCTCCAGTTTTAAACGAAATGTGTTTTAAACCTGAAAATGTATTCTTTGAATTAGAATTGGTTTCAGAGTTTTTCTGAGAGAGACTCGTTTTTCCGATGCATAAAACACCGATGCACAAATAGATACCCACTGTTTGAACACATAATAAATCTTTGCTATCGCTCTGTATACTGTTATGTACTACGCATCACTATTTATAGAACATACTGTATACGACAGAAATTATTATATTATGTACTATGTATAAACATACGTTAATATTGGCATATCATATACGCGGCACACGGGCGTTATTATAGTATGCACGATGAATTAAAAGTATAAATATATTATATCTATAGGAAAAGAGCTCAATGGTACCCACTCTGGAATATACATGATTGGCAAATAAGTTGAAATGTTGCACACTGAAATAAATCACCGTCAACCCGAGTCTAGCTGCGTAGATAAGGGCTCCCAGAGCAGCAACGAAGTCAGACGGTTCAGCCATCCAGCACAAAAGCTCAACCTTTCGTTACACGCGTTCATACCTTTTGTACTCATATACTTGATCAAATGTTAAATAAAATATCTATAAATACCGTGAAAAGTATTCGAAATATTTTATCAAACCAACATCGATATCGATCAATACTTACAAACATAATTGTGTCACCCGGTCGAGGTAACTGTACTCGGCACGTAGCAGAATGAAATCGTCTCGGAACGATTGCGGCCAACACGCTATTCGGTATTTCGCATGTACCTATTCTTGGGGATATTTTTTAAATATAATAATTAAAGTTGTTTTTACGTCGAAATATCAAGCAGATACGACCGCACGTGAAACGGATCGATGAATCTCGGTTTTGTACTGATCAAAGATATTATATATAGGTACTGACGTTTTATATACAACCGATATAGTTACTAATGCGTTGGCAGTTGACAGATTTTTAACAAAAAAAAATAATAATAAAATTATGTTTTATTGATAATATTGTTGAAGCCTTAATGCTAATGAATAAAATCACATGAATTATACGGCTTCAGTAAATGTTATTTCTGAAATGAGATCATATTAATTCTTATCAATCAACATTGGATTTGCCTACACCAAACTCCTTAAAATAGTAATCGTAGTATTCGTAACATTTTAAACTGTCTTGACTCTTGACTCGTGTGTACGCTAATAAAATACACTTATTTTTTAATTCAGGTAATACATTTTATACTTATAACGTGAACTCGGAAAAAAATTATAATAATTTAAAGAAACAAATAAAATATACTTATAACAGTTAATTGCACATTGACATAAAAATTATTTATTTAATGTGGTTAAATTCAATATTATTTCCTAGATTTATTTTTCCAATTTTTCTTATATGATTTTATTATTGTATAGAATATATTAATAAATGTTATGGTTGTACTGTTGTACATATCGATGAAAAAAAAAATTATTGTACTATGCTTTTAACAATTTAGTTTCATCAGTCAACATATAGAATGAAGGTTATAGATAAAGTATTAATAAAAGCATTACGTTTTTATATTATTATATGTGATCGATATATTTGTGACTTTCAATATCTATCATTGTTAATTTATCGAAATTAAATTCTTGAAAAATATTTAGAAATGCCTGTATGATTTTAAAACAACAATATTTACCCATTTACAAGCTGAGTACATGTATGTAAACAATTACAAAATATTGTACGGTTTAACTTGGTTTAATTTTCTTAAAACAACTCATCTTCAAAATGTTCAATCGTTTAGAATATCACTAGAATATTTTTAACAATAATTGATATAAAAATAAATAAAATTATGTAAATTATTTAATAATAGACTGGTTTTGTAAGGTTTTTTCTTGCTTTCTTTTTCAGAAATGTCTGAAATGAGCATTACCACTGCAATACAACATGGTTTTTAGTTATACCTACAGGTTACATGCAGTGTCTTCCCTGTGAATTGCTTCACCATATTTACGCAGTATTGCAGTTGTACAATCTGCGAATTGTCGTCTTTTCGAATAACTACTTGAAATACGTTTCGATGTCGTAAATCGAAATATAATCGATATTATTTCAACAATAACACAAATCACAGATTCATTCAATCCAATGACATATAACAATAATATTCTATATAGACAGTCTAGTGCCCCACGCGGCATATATTATATTATTAAACATATAACGCACAACGAGCCTGATCACGAAGACACGCGCCGCACTGCTATATATTACGTGTGCTCATGTAATATTATAATGTGTTCATACCGCACACGTCGGTGTAATTTGCCAGTAATATATTATACGAGTGCAGTCCAACGGCCGTTTAACGTTATTAAATTATTGTTGTATAAATTACCATCATACGCGTATAATGTCCGAATTATACCGTGTTTGTAATGAATGCGTACAAGAGGTACATGTTGCACGCGAGATGCGCGTATACACGAATCGTTATCCCGTTAAAGCGTGTATAATCCGACGTCCGGAGGAGAATATTGTTGTATTTCGCGAGAGGAGAGAAAACCATTATACGACCGCACTCTGTTTAATACCCGTACAATATATATTATATATTACATACGTATCCGGTATTCCGGTAAACCGCGGCATTCTTATTAGTTATTAATTTTATAACTTATTATACTTGTTCAATACGGCTGCGAGCGCCCGTCCATTATACATTTGAATTCCAAACGCACTCGTAGGCTATGATAACATGTACGTTATACCTCGGACACTACAGTGTAATATAGACGCTTCATAGAATACCTTTATATTACGTATACTTAGCGCTCGTCTCGGAAGTTTTGTGAGGTCGTAGGTGTCACTACGACGTGCGTCGGATCAAACACAACTTGAATGAGCACCAACCGGTCTACGGTAGGGTTTCCATACAAGTTCAAGTACTGATCGGGACATTTACGAAACCAATTTCAACAGCCTTTTTTTTTAACTATTTTAAATTATAAAATTTAGAATACATTGTAATATATATATATATATATATATATATGGAATAAAATAATAAAATAATAATAGCATTGAAATTTAATTTAGTTTATATATATTATATACTGTAACATACTTATTTTAGAGCATATTTTGAGTTTCAAGAGAAATTAAATAAATGATGCATTTGATTAATTAAGTTCAGTTGATATTATCAGTAAAGATAATCTTTTCATACTTCCATAGTAGTGGAGTGTCTAACGTGAAATTTAAGGTTTTAGTATATAAATTTAAAAATATAATCTATAATTTTTTGTACTTATTTTATTTACCGGGATCTTCAAAGGGTCTAATGGGACAGCCAGGACCGAAGTCATAAATTGGTGACATGTCCCGGTGTACCGAGACATATGGCAACCCTAGTCTATGGCCAATGGTTATACGTACGCGCATATGTCATCGAACCGATGCAATAGTGATAATATAAAATAATCGAAACCACCAAGCTACACATCGGTGGTGCAACCAGTAGTTTTTCATCGCAACACGTGGATATCTCCTGCAGCAGGACTTCAGAAAATCGTGCATAACATTATAATACATGTTTACTACAGGACTAGAGCTATTACGGTCCATGAGGTTGGTACGTGAAAGTGACTCGTGCTATAATGTCTACGTAAAGACTATATAATATCAAAACAATGAAAACAAAAGTTCAAAAAAAAAAAAAGTCAAACGTCCAAAAGCGTAAGCAGATTACAACCCGAATACCATACATACGTACGTAGGTATGTTTTTAAATACACTTTTGGAAACGACTCATAACGTGTTCATTACTTATTCTTACAACTGATTACATGATGCATGTACGATTAAAAAAAAATCTACTTGTCCCTTTAGGGCGATAAGCTAAATCACGTGAATCGTACAGGATAATTTATGATGATGCGTGTATTTTCGGTGATTTACGCGGACGACGTTGCTGTGTGTAAGTTCGGACGCGACCGTAAATAAAAATGTAACGTCTGCTCGAGTTAAAATTTACGTAGTATTATTCCTTTTCAGTTAGACATAAATCGTAAACATCCAGAAATGCATACAAGTACGTGCATTGTAATGTTCTTCGCATTCTCTGATAATGTATTGAAATAATTCCACGAATTGTCAGACCGCATGTGCATGCGTTTTACACATCGGAACTATGCACGGGATCGCGCGTCCCAGCGGGTATTCTCTCGCGTATGGTTTACATTTTAATGTTTTACCAAAATCACGTGAGCTTATTATTTCACTACAAGAGAAAAGATTGAATAATTAATGATTTGGTGCATGTGGCCGCGTGGAGAAAACAAAATAGTATACACTATATTAGAGGTTTACTAGAACGGTAATATATATATAATACACGGTGTGGTACATGTTACCACGAATTTCATTTGTAATTTACCGTACACAAATACACATACCTAAAGGAAAGCGCGTAAACCTATTCATACGCGTGTCGTATCTCGTATAGTACTATTTCATTATAGGTACCTATTAAATAATATTGTATATTATTCAAAAGTAATATAAATAGCCAATAAAAATATAAACAGTCGTGTTATAATAATAATTGCAATTGCAGTACAATAGATTCGATTGAATTCTCAGCTCACACGTACCTCCAACAACTCGTCTTTTACCGACCCCGGGCGACTCACATAATCTTCCCTCAATCGGCGGCGCACGCACTGTATGATATAATGTAATGCTCGGAGATGATGATGGAAATATTATCATGATTGTGTATTATCGATTGGACACGAATACCGGATAAGCGCGCCAGTTTCGTCAACGTGTTCCCGCGATTGTTGCAGAAATCCATCGCGATCCGACGCGTGAGATGTTTTGATACCATACCGCGTAGACGATGATGACGACGAGGATATTAAGGTGGAAAAAAAAACATTAGTACATAATAATTTTAATAATATGTTTCCGGTGATCGGCAGCACCGTTGGGAAAGTCAAACGATACCGCGTCGTGGAACGTTTCCGCGGTATTACGATCGGATCCGGTGCCGTCGCGGAAAACAATATAATATGCGAGTGAACGCGATCGAAATCATCAAACATCTGAGATCGAAACGTGACGAGAGCTGATACAACTCCATATACGCAGAGATTAAGGGTCGAGATGCAACATAACTGATTTTGAACCGCTTGCGATAAACGCACTCGGGCATGACGTACGTATATATTATCGTTTATATTTGCCAAAAGTGATTATAATATATTACATACAGTGAAACTATTTATTGCAACGGTTCCTCTCCTGTTGTATGTCCCTTTTGAAGATTTTCATAAGTCTCGCGCCACCACAAAATTTCATTTCATAACCACCACTCATCCTCCCCCCCTCTCACATTGAGAAACACTAGTGTATTGAAATCACGACGAAGAATGTTTGAGGATAATGATTTACGCCTACTTTATATCCAAAATTCGAGGTGTACATATTGTTCGGACCAAGGTTATTCCAGACGGTCGCTTGTGAAAGCGACCGTCATGGGAGTCCTGCGACGCATCGTTATTGTTTCTGATGTATTAATCCAAAAATCAACCCAGCGAAAAACCATCCAGCGCGATAATCGTTTCGTGAATCGAATCTGAGTTATAACTGTATTCCGTTCGCTATGCTTCACATTATTTTTAGAGTTTAAAATATTCCCTTTGAAAAGCCTCATTATATATGTATAATATATATATAATATATCCACATTTGATATGAATCCACGTGAGTTTATAGTATACATAATTTTACAAAATTAATACATAGCAAAATTAATAAAGTGTGCTGCCGTGACCGAAGGAATTAGGCTATGCATTAAAGTTACGTTGTTACCGACGGTTTCGCTTTCCGGGATGAACCGACGTAGTCCGGGGAAAAGAAACCGTCACCACCCACCAACCAATCAACCAACCAACTGACTGATCCTTATCATGAATTTCAACTCTGTATCCCTTCGCTATCCATAGTCTAACATACTCTTTGGCGTAATGCAGGGGTTACGACACACCTAATACATGGGGGATAATGGCTCTAGCTGACAACGTTCAAAAAAAAAAAAAAATATATAAAATATAAGCTGTCATTTTTCTGATTAGGTTTTCAGGCGGCATGTTTAAGTGCGTATTAATAAACGGTTGTTAATCAAACCACCGTTTGCACGGTTTGGGAAATATCTTAATATATTATTTTATAAAAACCTGATTATTTTAATCCGACAAACACCACTCGCAAATTGTAAACTGCTCTCTCCTCTCCTCATCTCGTCACTCAACATCGTGACGTATTCGTGTCGTCATAAATCTTAATAACTCGGATTAGAATAACATATTTTCTCCATTTCTATATTCTCCGTATTAGTACGTAATGATGACCGTTTAATCACTTTTGGATGCTTCACAAACCTCCATGGTCGCTTCTTTTGAGGGGAGGGGAATTTATTATAAAAGTGATAAATCTTGTTACAAGGTTTTCAGTGTTAAAATATTCGAAAATAAAACACACACGTTGTACGAATACAAACAATAATAAACACTAATTATTCAATATTATTTAAAATGTTTATGTTGATCGAATCATTTTTCAACCGTGATACCATGTTATAATATTATATATTACTGTGCTATATGTATATACTAAATACGTTGTGGGAGATTTTCCTTCTTAGTCGTAATCGTTGAATGTACATAAACCGTTGTCCTTTACAATGACGTTACGACAAAAAAAAAAAAAAAGAAAAAAATCATATGTACAATACAACAACGAAATGTAACCAGCTGCTTCTTCAGTTGAATCTTATGTCATATTTGCCGTGATGAAGGTATAGGCGGGTAATGCGTCCAAGTGGCTACACATTATACGTGTTTGATACAAATTGTACAGCTGTCCAAAAAATAATTGGTTATGCTATCTGTATGTATAACATAATGTATATGTGACGGACGTGTTTAATAATGTAGAAAAAATGATGATTTTGGCTTTTATAATAATATATACTTACAATAAAAATATTCTACGAAAACTATACAATATTATTACTGCATATAACGTAAAAAGTTTTATTTTATAGAATATCTAACAAGAGAGGAATGAAATCATACTCTTAGCAAAATTCGTTGGAAATAAACTTAAACTTAATATAAATAACACGACCATGGCTACGAATAACAATGGTGATGCGTCAGGGGAGATTTTGAGGTGGCGTCTCCCCAAAAATTATAACATTGGAAAACGTTATAATTCTAATATGTTAACTATCAGATACTCTAAGTTAAAATGATAATTAATATATATCAATTAGTATATTAGTATTGCATATATTCATTAAAGAAAAATTGAAAGTGTGTATGTCATGAAAAATAAAAAATGACCTATAACTGTAATATTACTGTAAATTTATTTTTAATGTAACTAAGTTTTGATAATAATTTTTATCGTATAAGTGTATTGAATATTCCGTGATATTAAACCAACAACCTATGGCGTATTAAAATGTAAGCACGGTATGTGCCTTAAGTATGCAAAAATATGAAAAACAAAAGCTATCCAATTCGTAAGTCGTAAAATTCGATTGTTGTGAATACAATGCGTTAATATGGCTCTTTAATTTTTTTTTATTATTATTCGTTTATTATAGCAGAGACATCTTGTATAATATAATAATATATTAATGTATTACACAATCAATATACACAATCGAATAGAATGAAAAATGATTGTCAAATAGTGATGAGTAGTCGTGTCATTGGATTTCTTTTTTTTTTTTTTGGGGGGGGGGGAATCTATAAATGCCCTTAGTATCGAACGCTTGGATATCTATAATAAAAAAATATTATATTATATAGGTATTATAAATATACGGAAATCGGATGTATAGCCGTACGGATAATGATTATGTCGATGTCACTGCGAAGTATAAAACTACATGGCCATGTACACTGCATGCAATAGTCTATTGTTATGCGCACGCGTTATATTCGCGATGACTTTGACGAAAGCATATTTTAGTATTTTATTATATAAAATAACATAAAACACAGAAAAAAAAAAGAAAAACAATAAAACACGTACACGACAGTAATAATAATAATATTATAATAACGGCCCGTAGTTAAAGTCCCGGTGATACCTCGATATATTATTGTACTTGACCTCCCCCGGATGTGCGGTCCGATCACTGCTAACTGAATTACACAGTCATGCGTGTACGAGATTCGGATATAGGGGAAAGCGAGGCAGTTAGGGGGAGGGAATGAGTATGATAGTAGGTTGGATATGGAGGCGTGCATTGAAATCGTTATTGTTTTTACGATCGTTTTTCGACCCGTAGAAGTACGACGCGCGTAATAAAATAATTCGACCGTAAAATCGAACGTACACTTCATAATATTAGAAACGTGCGAATCAAAACATTCGCAAATGAATAAAAATAAATAACAATTTTGATTTCAAAGTAAAATCACTGAAGGCTTCCGTGTAATTGTTTGATAGCATACATGTAAGTATTATATTGAATAATTTTTAACCTTTGCCGTATATATATAATACCATAATAATATCTAATAAAATAGTAATCGACGTAAGACAATTATTGCCATTAAAATTAAGGACAAAGCCTGATTACTGCAGCTGGTATCATAAGACGAGGAACAAATAAAAATAAACAACATTGATTCCAATTAAAAGTGCATATTATAATAGTCTATGCTTACGCGTAATTATGTGACAGGAAAAATGACAATTTATTCGTTAAATTACCAGTATCATATGATTCCTTACTCTCACCGAGATCAGCTTTTGTTCGGGCGGGGTTTCGTCTTAAGCTTTTTTAAACGCTAATCTGTAGGTTTTGATCAATGTTCACGCATCTTATCATAGGGCCAGGGTATTTTTTCGTTGTTTGCAAAGGTTAATCCAGCTTGGGTAGGTCTTTTCGGGATTGCAGGAGAGACGTAAGCAGAAGACTTTCGTCTGATTGCACAATCTTTAAGGATGTTGACAACTGTAGGATTTGATGAAAACATATTTCAGTGAAGAAAATTTCTGA
Source organism: Chaitophorus viminalis (assembly GCA_025469195.1). NCBI lineage: Eukaryota > Metazoa > Arthropoda > Insecta > Hemiptera > Aphididae > Chaitophorus > Chaitophorus viminalis. The sequence continues at coordinate 83,029 of JAIPRK010000558.1, read as the reverse complement.
TACAGATAACTTAATAACCAATAACTTTGTCCCATTCTTGTTTTGTGTCTTTGTTCCGCACCAGACTATCGATAAGACGATACTTATATTTCGTGAAATGTAGGTACATAACATGATCTATCTGTATTAGAATTTAATATATAATTAAATTAAGAATTGAGCTTTAAAAATAATATAAAAATTATCAATTAATGAGCCATGAATTATGCAAAAAAAAAAAAAATTATTCTTGAATGTAATATTATATTACATAACTAATTATATTCCAATGCTTTTTACGTGTTCTAATAATTATACAATATTGGTGGTATATGGTTATATTTCGATTATCAAAAAATTGAATTGAATCGTGTTAATTTTGAAGGAATAATCATATTCAATGTTTTGACCGTTTATAAACTGTTTCGCAGGATAGTTTTTTGTATCACATAATAGAAACTTAAATACTTGCGTGCGTTTGACGTTAATTGATTTTATCATTTATTATGAACTATGAAATATCTCTTTGCAAATTATCAGTATTATCGCTGATCATTATACGGATCGCATATTATATTATTTTAGTGAGTTGTTCATAAAGTATATAATATTAATCTGCTTGTGAACAATATTGTCCGAAATAAAGACGAAACTATCGTTAACCTCGCGGTATCACGTACACGTATCAACTCAATATATAGTAAAGAAAAAACGTGCACCAGCAATATGCGATACGGCCATGCCAATATAAATATGTAATATAATGTGTAGGTACCCGTGTTTTTTCTACGATTGTTATCGGAAAAATCTTCTAAAATAATTACGATTGCGCTATGCCATTCATTGCACGCCAAACCCACAATTTAATGATTATGCAAGTCGATATTTATGTATCCGTTAAACGGTTATACGATACATAATATACAGGTACGTCGCCACGCTGGCAAGTTTTTAATACGAAAACCAACTGCAAGGCGTGCACAGAGTAATATATTATATTATTGAAATAATGCACAAACGTTACATGCGGAGTGTCTATGAACAAATCTTATTTGGTCTAACTTTCGCAATTTCGCATATCGCGGTAATACTAATCTTTCGTGGAGACAGCGACGACGGGGTCATGAGTATTATACTATCCGAGGTTTCAGATAAAACTTGTCAAATAATATAGTCATAAATCATAATTCAATATTTCAGTCTACAATACCTTGGATGTTTATATCCAATAATATCAAATTGGTAAAGTAAATTTATATATATATATATATATATATATATATGGGTGTTCGGCAACACCGTGAGATTTTGTTAAAAAATCTCTGCAGAAATAATAACGAGTACAACTATATTCGTTCTTGATAACGCAATCCCCGTTAGTAATATTTATTTTACATAATCAGTTCTGCGAAAGCCCCAACCCAAGTCATGATTTTCCTATTTGTATCAGTAACCAGTGACATTGTTTTGGATAAAACCCCGTTTTTTGTTGGTGCTTTTGTTATTGAAAAAAAAACTCCCGGACTCCAAATCCGAGCACTGATCTGATGCATATTTTTATATATTTTTTAGGGAAGGCTTCGACAACTATTGTCATTAGTCCAATTTTTTATTATTTTAGCGTTGAAGAATTATAGAGTATTAAACAAGTGGGTATATGAGTTATAAGTGTATGTGTGAAGTCCGCATCAACAACAATTAAATGGTTTTATTTTAATGACGTGTGCAGATAATGCAACCATTTGATGCATCTGAGTAAGATGTAGACCTGTAGGTAATAAAAATTTTACAGTTTGTACAACTGAAACATTCTAAGGATGTATTTCAGATTTTACTAATCTTCAATCAAGAGTGCGCAGACTTATTTACTTTTAATAAATCGAGTATAATATATAAATTATTAATACACTTATTACATGCGTAGAAATATTTATTGCAGACAGTCCCAACTCCGAGGTCTGAAAAAGCGGGATGAAATATGAGTTTTTTCCTTCGAACATGCGTGAATTTTACTCTCTAACGAAACCGAATTTGGATTACAAACACAATATTCAAATTCCGCGGCCAAACTCGATTGGTACGCACAGGATATGACTCACGAGACTATAGTATCTATATTCTCCCTAGAACTCGCGAGAACATATGCAAGTATGACGCCATAATTGTTTCCTCGGAAAATCGAATCATTTGAGCAAGGGGTCCGCGGATGAATGGCCTCTTAAAATCGTAATGTACACGAGCACAATACCCGATTTTCGACAGTGGTGCACGCATTGCCGCTCGCGCGCGTAGAAATTCTCATTTTATATTCGCAACGAATTCGACCAGCGAGGTGTCCAATATGTGTATATATACATACGTACTTGCGTTTCTAACGCGTGGCAGTTCATTTGATCAACAATAATACACTACGTGCAACAATACCGATAGTATATTATAATAAAAACGATATTCTAATAATATAATACACTCGCTTTTCGGCTATTATACACAGTCCGAGGCGTCTGATCGCTTTTAAATACGCGCTATATAACATATTATATGATATGCACGCAACAATAATATATATCATATGAGACTACTATACTATATATAATATATATGCGTATTCGATATCACGTATACATGTGTGTGTGTGTGTGAGTGATTCGTTTGTGCGATAATTTATGATTTATGTTTTACGAGACGCGCAGCAAAAAGCGCGTTTTTGAATGGGCGAGACATGTGCGACGAGACCGCGGTACATTCTGTAAAATATTATATTATTATAAATATACATATTATTATTATTATTATACCTACGTGCAGAGTGTGTAAAGGAATCGCGAGAGCGCAACGCAAAGTCGCATCCCCACCCCCCGTTATGCGATACTGTATAAGAGGAGGGTCAGGAGGAAAAAATATGATACATTATACTACTTTCTTCTTGTTCTTCGTCTTTTCCTTCTGATCGATTGATTTCAAACAAGAATTTTTTTTTTTTTTAGTTTTCACGATTATTATTATTCCTCCTCCCCCCCCTTTGCCCATCCACTGCAGCAATCGTTTGTCCTGCGGCTTGTGTATATATATACTCGTGGCCACCCTCCTCCGATCCGTTGCACAATACGCTCACTCGCGTACACCTACTGCCATGTGTGTATATATATTTAGGTACGTGTATGCATAGACCCATAAGTCTAATATCGCGTATTATTATATATTACGGACGACAAACGTGCAACGCGAGTGAAAGAACTGGGACGGGCCGACGACGATTTCGAACGTGCGGGTGTAAAGGAGAATATAATATTGTGTATACACCTATGTGTGCATCACAATGGTGCAGCTATGTGCACTGTGCGGACACACGCGCACACACACATGTCGCTTATCGGTAGGCAAACGCGTGTATAGAAAATTCGCTCATTGTGAGACGTGACGTTAATAAATACAAATTGCGCGAAGCCACTGCCTCCGTAGAAATGGTCTCGGCCGCCGCCTTCGGCTGTGTCTACTGCCTACCACCGTCACTGCCGCCGTTACGCGTTTGTTATACGTGTACTTATATTATTATTAATTTTTTTTTTTTTTTTCGAGAACGATTTTTTTCCCACAGTGTACAAACGCACGCGTTTTGGCCAAACCTATTATACATTAACATGCGTTTACAAACGAGCGTGTTGCTGCAGTTTTGTATACCGATGGTGACGTGCGTTGCAGCGCGCGGTACGATTTCACGTCGTCCAGTTAAAGACAGTCGATAAATCAAAAAAGTCCTTTTTCCCCAGGTGCACTACGTTACGGGAATCCAACTAGTGAACTGCATTTATCGACTATTTAAAACGTGAAATGTGCATGGGTAACGAGTCATACAATAATAATAATCATAACTAATAATAATAACCTATAACTTGTAATGGTAACGATTTTTAATAATCACACGGTATTATAATGATACGAAAATAGTTCATTAATTCTTATCCCTATAACAAGTCTAATATTTATTTATTTATCTTATTTTATTTACTTGACATTATTTTTACTTCCAATTCGGATACTTTTGTTGCTTTTTTGAAATAAAAATGAAGTGCGCACAGATGAGCTATACTATTTGTTTGTGTAAAACGACACCATAGGTACCAGCATGCGTTGTCTCCATCAAACGTACATCATAGCAAATCTGAGTTTAGTAAAACTAATTTTGTGTTGTTAGCATTAAAACTAGAGTTTTCTCACCTATCATCGAACTTAAAACGAATAACATTATCTATGTATTGCCGTAGGTTATTCAATAGTATTTAAGTGAGTAATAAGCTTTATATAAAATTTTAATATTGTAATATTTTACATAGTCATAACACTTGAAAATTAAAACTACGTAAAAACCAACGAGAAATTACAATTAATATACTACCCTCTTCGAGTTCAATAATAGGTCAGTTCACACTTACACTATAAAGTTAAGAACACAAAATTGGTTTTACTAACCGCAGATTTGCTGTGTTGTACGTTTGTGAGAAATAGACTACACATGCTGGTGTGGCGTCCACGCGTAACACGGTCTTGAACTGAGGATGGACGAATTATGATGTGTTACATTAACATAATAATAATAAAATGATTTATTGCAGTGGAGATGCAGAAGTCACTATATCGATCAAGATTAGTAGAATTCTATCGGTACGCACTAGATTAACACTCATGACACTCATGTAATACTCTTTACACTTTACCTAAATATTTCAACTAAAACATGCTGATGAAATTAATGTTATTGACCGACATCATGGTATGTGGGTGGTTAAAGTTCATATGAACACCTTTTCAGCCTGCAAAACATATTTGCACTGTAATATTATTATGTTTATAATATAAAATGCATAAATAAACTTGTTGTCTCGCGTAATAGTAATGTCATATATACGCACATCGAGTTCACAGACCTCACACACACATATGTATAGGTTCTATCGCCGAGAGTTCAGATTGTATGCGATTAGGTAGCAGAGGAGTCCACACCGTTAATGGACCACAGCACGATAACGGCCGCACCCACCCGCGATCCAATAAAATAATAAAAATAATTTATTGTGTCTCTTGTCGTTATTTCCTTTTCCATTATTTTTTTTTTTTTCAGATAATGAGCGTACAAGTGACGACGCAGTGTGTGTATGTGTGTGTGTGTGTGTGTGTGTGTGTGTGCTGCAGTGCGTGTGTCGTGTACGCATCGCGAAACGGCTCGGATCGCGTAATTATTACGAGAAAACTATACGTAATATGTGCATGTACTCGAAAAGGTGTCACGGACCACTGCAGTCGGGATTAATCGTGATAATAATAGGCTCCAAAATTTCGTCTCTTAAACATTCCTTCATCAAATCCTCTTCTTGGATTTTATTGCAGTGTTCACCACATTTTACCCAATCTTTTGTTGTAACTGCATCTAAAGCACTATTTACTATCATTTCTACATCTGCCATTTTGAATGTATTATTTTTTTCCGCAACTTTACCCTTAACTTGCGCCCAGATTAATTTGATTGGGTTATATTGACAGTGGTAAGGAAGAAGTCTTACCACTTCATGGCCCATTTGTAGTGCAATTTCATCCAATTTATATTTTTTTTTCTTTTGGTATCGTCAATTTCACTTTTTCCCGTAATTCACTTAATGTCTCTACGGGAGAAAAGTTCACAGGCTTATTTTGTAACCATTTTTGTAAATCTGTCTTTCGAGAATTTGCCTTAGGATACCCTTCTGTTAAGGTAGAATGGTATGTGGCACTGTCCATCACAATTATACATGGTTCTTATAAATTTCCCAACATATCTATAAACCATTTCTGAAAAATGGTCGCGTTCATTTGAGAGTGATAGTCTGCCCGCGGTCCCGACTTGCAACGAAAAACCAGTTTTGAATTTTTAACAAAACTAAATGAAGGCGACCCAGTATGACACACAATAAGCTGACCGCCCTTCCCAATGCGTACTTTTAATCCTTCGGTGTTTTCGGAATATTGTCATATGTGTTCTCGTGTATGGTTTTGGTTTACCCATAATTCATGTAGGTAAACTATTGGCCTTGTGTCATTATTAAGCCTGAACTCTTTCATTTTTCTCAAAAATTTAATCCGAAAAAAAACAATATCATTCCGTTCCATTAAAAATTTACGCCTATCATTACATTTTTTGTATTTGAAATGTAAACTACGTAAAATATATCGCACGGACCATTGTGAACCCGAATAATTAATTTTTTCATGTAACGCTCCCAATATTTTTGAACTTGTTGGGTACTGACCATTATCATAAAAACTATGAACTGTTCTTCTGACAACTTCATTGTCAAAATCGTCTAAGTTGGTCATAGGTTTCTCACGTTTATAATTTTTCCTAGGAGACTTAAATAAAGAAGGTTTAATATCTAGCTAATTTTCACACACAGATAATTTTTTCCCCTCAGCGCAAACTTGTTTAACACAAGCAAGACTTACGCCACACGCTTCAGCAGTCATTTCACGAGTTTGACGAAAGAAATTATTAAGTTCTGGCTTACCTTTGTCACTAGCCAATGTTTTGAAATAATTATAAACATGAAAAATTACTTTCTTCGTTTGAGAATGTGTGTCTTGATAGTTTGCCATTTTGAAAATATTTTTACATATGATTCCGCGAAAAAATGCGTTCTGCGATTGTAATTTTTTGAAAAGTTCCTATCGTTCCGTGATTGTGTTTACATCATCATTTATTATTGTTATAATTAAAATTAATTGATCGGTCGATCCCCCAATATGGTATATCATCACAATTGAGTTGGAAGCGTTTGTTTTTTTACCGAAAGATCGCATATTACGTGTCTTACAAATTTCAACGAATATGTCAAAAAAAAAAAAAAAAAATAATAATAATAAAAATGTTAAAAACCAGTTGCAGGTGTAGTTGAACTTAAAAAGGAACAACTTGATAATCGACGCATTCGATAAATATTATTATATTATTAATCGCTATAACTCGACTATTACTTGACTAACACCGATCCGTGGAGTTTCTAAGATTGTGCAGTCCGGAGTAACAACATTTTTCAATAACTCTTCCCTAAAATAACAGGAAATGCAAAAACATCACTTAATTTTTTTTTTTTAGTCATCGTAAATAATTTTATTCGTCTCTTCCCCCTGAACAACCCCGTGAATAAGTCTTTACTAATGCGTTATTCACTATATTTACTTTCCCTGCATATCATGATTACAATAAAGACATTAGCTATATATTATATATAATATATAATTTGGGCGCCAACACGAGTTTTTTCAGGGGGGCTTAGTATTTCGTTGTATGGAATTAAAAATTAAATGAATAAATAAAATTAGATAAACTTATATATTATTGATGCAGACAGGACCAGTTATTAGATGAAATATAATGGGCCACAGTTTTCACGTGTTATTCTTATCCAGGGCCCGTCCCATACAGGTTTCACTGAGGATACATATTAATAATATAAATATACTTATGACATGTTGTTAAAAATACTGAACAGTATTATATTATATATTAACCTACTGGCTTGCGTGATGCGTACCTATACGTCGAGCGATTGACATAAAATAGGCTCGTTCGGTTCGACTCGTTTGAATACGCGTATACGAAACGAGTATATCCGTATAAATGTTTCTAATACATAATGTCAAAGAATATAATATTGTGTATAATATAAAATAGTTTATGATTTTACGTATACATATAGCTTATAATATTTTAGTATAGTCACGTCATAAAATAGACGAAATCGTATATAGAGACCACGCGTAGGCGCATAAATATAATATAATGTATAATATACGTTTTTCCGAAGGATAATATCCTGTGGTGCAGTGGTTGTGACGGTGGCGGACGTATATAATGTAGTATATTATAATATGCACCGTAAGATATTATAACGCCCGGCGATTAAATTGTATCGTCTCTCGTTCCTATATTATATACATTTTTATATACGTGTGCTAGCACGTTTGCATATATGACATTTGCATACATACACTATATTCTAATATTACGTATTATGTTATAATGTGTCGTATATGGTCTTTTTTTATTTTTTATTTTATTCTACGTCGTGGATTGAGTTGTAATTCACACAGCGGTCGTCGAAGACTGCGACGGGGCCTGACCATGTAAAAGTGACGACACTGCACAGTGTGTGTGTGTGTGTGTGCGCGTGTGTGTGTGTGTGTGTAAATTTATTTACGTAAACGCGTATTGAGAATTCCGTGTACGATATACAATAATAATGTTTACGCGCGCGCGTGAGGAAAAGTTCTGAGCCGGTAACGCGATACCTGGTAAAAGGACATAAAGCGTTCAGGTTTAAACGAGCACAATTATTTTATGGGTATATGCATGATTGCGCGTGTCTGTGCCGTCCGGACCCGTTAAGATGGGCGCGAAATCTCACTGAGATTTTGTTTTGGTTTTTGATATCGATCTGTTCCTGCAGTCATTCATACCTTCATTTTTTTTTTCTGCTTTTTTATAATACATAATGCACCATTTTATGTTTAACCGTTTCAACTTATATTACATTATTATATTATATTAAATTAATATAACACTATCTGTGTACTATGTGATTACCTACATTGGTTTAGCAGTGGATCGAAATATGTATAATTATATATGTCTCGATATAATTATTATATTATGAAAGTTCCAATCAAAAAATAAACACTTAACATATCTCATTAAAAAAAATTAAATCTTTTGTTAAAATATCTAATGCTAGAATAACATTGGTTTTATATGGATCATATCAACATAATTATGTTGGTTTTTTTTTTATTTTATTGATCTTAAAATACATTTACGACTTTGCCATTAGTATAATATATACATTTGTGTTATTTATATGTACAACTTTTTTTTTATATATAAATTAAGAATTTTTATATAACATTATACAATTCAGTTTTTTTTTAAAAAAAATAAAATCATGTTCTCTATATTTTGTGGACTCAATTAGGGCTTGACAAATATTTTAAGAGATATGGAATTAGTTACAGTAATGTTTGTATTTATGACATTCAATGATAATGTGCTTGGCTGCTAAAAGGACGCCAAATGTGCCGCATGTGTTCATCTTCACTCATTAATTATGCTAGTTTTTTTTGATGATAAATAAATACTCAAAAACTTACATGAACAACTTGAAAATCTGTTAGCATACACTTCATTATACTTTATGATAAAACCTCCGTAAGCCCAAACTAAAACCATGCTTACCCCACGATATATATTTTATAAAATTCACCACGACCAACCAGACAACTACGTACTCTACACAATTATACAATAAGATATAAACTATAACTATCACTATCATAATACTGTAAACTTACAGATTTTTTGTGAAATATACCAATTGTTAGTTCACTCAGTATGCTGAAAAAATAAAACTGAATAAATTGTAAAGTATTGGTATATTGAATATGGTATACCTACTCCCTGTGAATCTTTAGGTTATACTATTAGGTTGTCCCGACTACTGCTCAAGAACAGTTTGTGTACATTATAAGGTTTTGTGGTATTAATAGAACGGACATCAATCCCGTTATATGTATTTCTCTCTCTGGGAAAATACTGAAAATATGCCCCTGATGAACGGACAAGCGTTTCCGGGAGACCGTGGCTCGTCGAAAAATCGTTTGTTTCCATATTATAACATGTTGTGTTACCTTATGTTAGTGAAGCCTATCCACGGTGGCGGATAGACTATTGCGCTATGTATAATGAAGAGAACGGCCGTCTTGCATGCGATCACCACAGTTAATCTATTCGATAATTGATACTATTGACTCTTCACAAAATTGTTTTCTTGAAAATTGTATGCTCTATAGAATAATAATAATACCCCACGGGCTATGGGATGTACCGGAAACTCGTCGAAAATGAAATATATTTCTTCCCACCCAAGTGATGGTAGTATTTGGGAGCATTTTTTTAAAATTAATTGTAGGAAACGTTTATAACAACTCGAGAACAGTAAAAAAACGTCCGATATACGATGCACTGTTATATTGTATGCGTTAACTGCGATATCAAAACGTAGAAAATACGTGTAAATTACACTGGCACCACAAAGCCGAAATTTTTATTTATCATTAACTTTTTACCATCATTTGTATCAATTTTTACCGACGTTATATCACAACTATATTATTATATCTTCCAGTAAACGTTTCCCTTAAACAACTGTAATTTAATGAGATATTTGATGAGTATTTGAACAGAAATTCTAAAAATGTTTGTACACAATATTGGTATACGTGAATAATTTGAAATATTATGCTACAGTTGATGGTAAGAAAAAAGGTTGACTTTGTGACACTATAGCTGGGTAACAACTATGCATCTGTATACTAGATGATTACCATCCCGTACATCATACATTTCACGCTCGCGGGACCTATACCTATTCGTGAATAGGAATTATTTTGGGTTGTATTTGCCACGTATGTACGAGTCAAAGCGTAATCAGATCGAACATGAGAAAAAAAGGAAACAGAAATCAGAAATTATAATAGATATACATATATATATATATACATAGACAGACGTTGTAGAACATGTTTTGGAGAATAAAAATTAGACAAGGTTTGTAATCTTCCGGATATTATTTTTCGTTTACACAGATCTCGAGTACCGATTATAACACACGAAAAGGGGCGGGGGCGAGGGAAACCATGAAAAATAAATTGTTCGTTTGAGAATGAAACCAATAATTACAAAATACTAAAATGTCTTAATTGAGCCGAACGTGTATTAATATAAGATGATAATATCAACGAGAATAAATAATATTGAAATAGAAAAAAGGAGGGAAGGGGAAACAATTACGTGCGGGCTAATACAGAAAGTAATTTATGAGTAGTTATTATGCAAAACCATCGAAAATCTCAATGCAAATGAACCGTATGTGTTTAGGTATACGTAGAAAAAAAAATACAATTTTTCATTGTGAAACAAACAGTTTTGACGATTAATCATATATTATACGAGCACAATAATTTTATTCGTTTCTCTCGTTCGACAGCAGTGTGCGTATGTATAGAATATAATATTATTAATGACACAAATCTCGTTTACAACGGCCACATGAGAGAATATAACACTGTATAGTGTGCATACCTATAATATGTTATTTACAAGTCACTACAGCAACCATTGATGAGTTCGCGGTTGGCCAACGTTTGAATTGCAATAATTATACAATAACTTAATATTTTCATAAACGATTTGGTAACAATTCCACACCTTACGAAATGGTATACACATAAAAATAAATCGCATTTTACCAATGAAAATAAGCATGTGTGATTATATGAATTTAAATCAAATGCACTAAATTATATTTATTAATTGCAAATATCATAATCAATTAAAATTTATGGACCTATGGAAATCGTATGGTCTCTCTGATTAGGTACAGTTTTATGATAGAGCATAATATTGAAGGCATAGTATTCAGTGACAGCTTTTTGAAAGCAATTCGGTTGTCTAGTCGAAGTAAATATGAAGCTATACGATAAGTACTACCACTGCTAAAACGAGTATCAATATGATAATATTGATACAACTTTGAATAGGCTATTAATATTGAATATTAATAAAAGCAAATGCGAACAATGCTTCAAAGAACTGTATAGAATTTGTTGTAAATGAGGAATACGAGTATATAATAATATCATTAATTATTATTTGTAATATTATTAAAAAAGATCAAACGTTTTTATGACATTATCTTGAGTAATCAACATGTTTACATTACTAAAAACAAGTTAGAAAAGCCAACTCTGAGAGTGTGCCAAATTCCCGGTTTCTAAACGTATTTTTAACAATAAACTATAAAACGCCATGTATACAATTTTAAAAAAGAATTTTGTAATTTATGTATATGATGTCTACTTGTAGAAACCTTGAATAAATTAATAATCTCAATTTGTAAATATGATATTTATATTTTGTTACCTATTTGTTAATACTGGTGGTTATAAATAAAAGATAATATAATATCAACAGTCGTATATTTAAAAGCAAACGAAGAAAAGCTTTTCTTGAACCTGAGTTAACATTTACGCGTGAATGCGTGATAGTCACTAAAATATTTCTTTTAATTAATAATCTCTATTGTGTTGTGCACGTCTTTATTTGACCTTGAACTCAACGCTTAAACTTTGACCTTATTTAATAAAAGTGCCAACAGTTTCATCTATGTCTTTAAATAAGTAGAGAGACCACAAACGACAAATGTCGCGTACGTTCAACTGAGAGGGCTCTCGATTCATATCGACCGAACATTTCTGTTTAGTGCAGTAAGAAATTGGTCAGCCAAATGCACTTCAACGAAAACAAATAAATAAAAATTAAATAACGAAAGATAAATCCGCGTCAAGATGTGTACTATGCGTATGTGCTAATATAGTTTCGGTTTACGTATTAGTTAGCATATCTAGGAGTCACAATCGATCGTAATCTAAAATTCAACGAAAACATAAAAAACATAATTACCAAGGCCAAAATATCAAGAGCACAACTCAGTCATCAACAACAGAAACCCAATTCCATTATTCACTAAACTCAGGATCATCTCCGTATATATTTGTTCAATACTTCTATATGCGGCCACAGCCTGGGGTCCTTACATCTCAGAAACTAACTGGAGGAAATTGGAGGCAGTACAAAATGTAGCAATACGCATTGCAACTGGCTCCCCCATTTTGTCAGCAACAATACACTGCTAAAATCTGCAAAAATAAATACCATCAGAGAAGACTCAAGAAAAGCATAAATAACCCTTTATCACAAACTCAATACTTCAACTTTTCCCCATCTCCAAGAAATAACAAAAGCACTCACTAACCTTAAAATAATAAACATACGAATAATCCCCAGAACCTAACAAATCAATCAAACCACACACGGAGAGAAAGATGCCACGCCTAAAGCTCTCACATAGGCCCTAGACCGTCACTATTGGAAAATGGCAAATGCAGTTAGGATATCTGTGCTGTACGTTGTTGTAATCTTTTCAAGTGTTGTTTCTAATGACTTAATTGGGAGCCAAATCGATGTATTATCAATATTACCATTTTCTACTTACACACACACACACACACACACACACACACACACATACACATCGTACGTTTAATATAATTCCGAGCGACTAATTTAATTATGTTTTACGTATTTTTACGTAATAAAGCGTATAATAGGTAAGTACCTATATACATATACGTAAATAATAACTAATAACTTACACATGATATATACATGCAAGGTGCCAGATAAAAAAATAAAAAAACTATTAACTTTATACCAGTACACATATTATACAACTACGAAGTACGTATAATATATTCTGTATAGACGCGTGTACGTTTTATTATTTATATCGCGTCAATCGCACTATAACGTACGAGTTCCCATTATATTCGAAACTATCGATGCTGATCATATTATAAATAATTATAAGGATACTGTGAAAAATATAATAATAATCTTTGTGTATAAACATCCCGACATTCGTTTATATATATAATATAATATATGGAGAAGGAAAATCTAATTTACAATTATATAATATATATACATAATATCCGTGCGGTCGTGGAAGATTTTTGCATTTTACGACGCATCATTAACAGCTGGTAAAATATACATTTGTTATTATCTATACGAGATCGGTTTATTACTTGTTGACGAAGAATAAGTATTATTAAAAAAAAAAAATAAGTGTGTTTTAAATTCGAATTACGTTAATCACAATATTCAAACGCATTAAAAATTATTAAAAAGCCATTAGCATAATTAAAGAAAAATAATAAATAATAACACGATATTACTTATATATAATACACGCTTATGCATATACACGTTACTTTACGGTATGTATGGTATAATATGTGTTTGATACGCGTGTACGTTTCGGTTTTAATCGTATACATTTTTACACCTTCAGCTAACCTAATCAATGCAGCAGTATTTTTAGGCGCTATTGCGCGTCCGTATAAGAAAATTATACACACACACGCATGTCCGCGAGGACTTGAACGCACGCTCATTTTTGCGCGGTCGAATTGAATAATAACAATGATATGGTATAATATCGTTAAAGTACATCGAGGAACTTTTAACGGTTTTAAATTTTTTCAAAAACACAACTGTAAAAATTATTAATAGAATATATATGTTTTGAAGAAAGTTTGATAATTGTTGTATTCCAATACGATTTTTAAAACGTCCTATATAACATTATACTATTATCGAAATTTCCGATTGCTGACTTGTTGTTGACTTATTTAGAATAACATGATATTTATCGACTACTCAATGTTAGATCTAAATATCTAATATCATTTGAAATAAATGAATAATATGATATAGACACATCACTAATGAAGTTTAAGCTATTATACGTATTCGCATGAGGATTTAGTTGTATATAACAATGTAATTTTTTTAACGGTTTTATAGTCATACATTTATTATTTCAATAATAATAATTTTTGCCTTAAATCAGTTATAAATAATATATTAACAATAGAAATGGATATAATACCACATCAAAGATTTTACTCGCTTTTAAGATTCCAAAATGGTGGCTTTTGCGGACGTCAAAATATCATGTAATATATTTATAATAAGTTGTGGAATCAATTAAAAACTAAATGATGCGTATAATAATACAACTGTGAGATGTTATATGCATTTGGTTTTTTCCCAACCGATATAGCGTGAATTTTAATTATCGTACATCGATTCGGCGAGGTGGAAAAAAATCAATTCGTGCGGTTGGAATTAATAAATTATAAAACGTTTGAAGAACATTATCGACGATAGGCGATCATTATATTACTATATGATATTGCTAAGACAACGACTGACGGACGCTTATATATATGTACGCATATAAAGGACGAGCGAGACCGGTGCGTCGAGGATGTTATTATAATATTATTATTGACCGTTTTCATAATCTATTATTCAATTAAATCTCGGTTGCCGACCGCACAGCGGCGTATCTGTATGTTTTTTCGCCTCAATCGAGAACCGGATACGATAATTTTATTTTCTTTATTCGTGTACACAAATACAGGATGATATCATGTCATCGGGACGACAAAGTTTCGGAACAGTTTACGCAGGTGTTGTAACCGTTTTTATTGTAATTTTTTAGTGGACAAAAATACAACATAAATCGACCGATATAAACCGGTAAGAAGAAAAATAAAACCATCATTCTGTATATAATTTAAAAATATAATATGTACATATTATTATGTTTACACGTTATCAACCAACACTAAATATGCGTCTGATTGCGTGTAAAATATGCGCGCACTCGTACCCGCGTTACAATACGTATATAATATTAAATTAGGTATATGGGTGGCAGTAGTATAATAATAATGTGCGGTATGAACCGCGTTCGGTATTGCAGTCACGTTTTTCCGGCATTGACGGGAAATCGGAACGGAGATCGGGAGGACGAGAAATGATAAGAAATAAAATGAATACACGTGCACGCGGAGTAAGGACATGCTTATATCATGTATATTAATATTATACTGTTTATTAACACAATGTCTTTCCACCCTTACCTCGCCACGTTCTTCCCCTGTCCGCCGCCCGGAGTGAAAACGCTTTAAAAACCGTTGTCTACAGAGCTTCGCGCGTATTGCACCGTATTATCATAATACATATAATATACGCGTCGTGTGCGTGTGTCAGGGTGCGGAGTAAAAGAAATAAAGAAACATTTCCGGTACAGGTTAACGACAACTGCGCGTGTGTATAATACGTATACGCGCGAACGGGGTGGAAGCCAATATATCACTGGCCGCCGGAAGAAACGCCATGCATATAAGGGCGAGTGCTTACACACGCACGACTTGCACGTCTACCTGCGGTATACAATAATAATAATAATAATAATAATAACGTGAAAAGGGTGACGACTATATAATGTGTGTGTATGTGATATTATTATTATTTAAATCGTACGTTTTCCCGTTTGCGTTGGTTGTTCGCGTGTGTTCGTGTGTATGTGTGTGTGTGTGTGTGTGTGTGTGTGTGTGTGTGTGTGTGTATGTGTGAGTTTTCGGTTTTTTTTTTTTTTTTTTACGATTGCGAAGACACTCTAAACATTCGTTCCGCACTCGATAACATTATCTACGCTTTCGTTCGTTTCTTCTAGTTATGCAAATGTCTACGGAGATTTGATTTATTGTGAGACATTCCGAAAATTAAAATTCACCAGCACCCAGGTCACGGGATCGGTCCGATGTTGTAAAAAAAAAAAAAAAAACGATAATTTTAAAACGTTATAACGTTCATTAAGGTTGAACATTGAAAAAGCGATATTTGGTTTTTTTTTCTTGTCGTCATACCTTATTATTATTATTATGTCATCGGTGAATTGCGGTCTGATGCTGCTTTCGGCCCATAAATGTATAATGTATATTGTTAATATTATTATTTCCGGTGGTAAGACTATATACGATACATTATTTCGCTGCTTACAAAATTATTACATAATTACTGCTCGTTTTTTACTTGCGATCTCTTCGAAATTTATACGACATATCGAATTTCTACAATAACAATATCAATGCGGCTTATTCGTTGTCTCGTTCACATTATTATGTATAGATAAACGCTCGGACACCGCGCATGTAAACTAGTTTTGTATATTTATATTTATCGTCTGCTCTTTCGGGAAAAAATGAAAAAAAAAAATGAATTATAATATTCTGTTGAATAGAAATTGTTACATTATATTATATTAACTCGTAAATATATTTTTGCTTGGCATCACTTCGGGGGAGACGGGGAGGGGTGGCTCCTTCGACCTCATAAAATTGCGTCTTATATCAAATATTCCAGTGTCAAATATTATTATTATTTCTCATACGCGCGCGCGTTACCCGACATTTACTACGTCCGTCTGACCGGATTAGAAATTAATAATATATAATATAATATGTATTTCATAAAATTATGCTAACCCATCCGGTCACTTTTGGTCAAACGTAATAAAATAAATAATTTATTATTCTTATATTAACATCGTGTTAAACATTTAACCGCATATTATTATCATATAATATGTGTTCATCGTCATAAATTTGTCATCTACTTTCCCAAAATATCTCCGATCGACGACATCATCGCTACGTGTATAAATCGAATTAAATTTAATCTTCTGATGTTACTTTGATGGTATTTTTCACTTTTCTTTTTTGCAAAACACCAACGTATACATTTCAATTATATATACATTTATATATTCGCCGTCATCAACTCTGTCTCCCGTAATCATCATGAGTTCAAAAAAAAAAATATATATATTATTAAAGTAGCAAGTGAAAACGCAACAACGAGACTTACAAATAATATGCTACTGTCACTAATATTTTTGTCAACAATTTGTATGTTCCATCGAATAAAACTCCTTCTGAACATTCTCAAGTCTCAGGTTATTAATTCGGCATGGCCCAGATGTCGATAACATTTCCATTTATTTTGTCACGAAGTTACAGTTTATAATATGATGAATACTGCTCAGTGGTGGGCATTCCCGATAACTAAGGAAGTAGGACGGAGGAAGACAATAACAGCAAATCTTGCTTAAGACGCTTTCCCGCATAGAACTCTGTTTTCCGTCAGTCCTTTGATGACATTCCCTATACTGTAGTCAATGTAAAAATTACCTCTGTTAAGACGCTCGGTTTTTCTCTATATGTATTCCAATAAAATGCTCTTGTTCAGCAGATTACGAACAATTTTAGTACATATTTGTGTAAAAATAAAAATACACGTATAGAAATATTTTACCCTGTTGTATGTTCTCATTGTTTTATTTTATTGCTATACCTACATATTATACGAGTATACAGTATACACATACGTATTTCATCAATATACCTTTTATAACAGTTTTACAGTATATTATTGTATTATGAGATTTTGTAAGTGCAGTTCGTTTGTAAGTACACAATTGTAATTTCGTTATATAGCTAGTGGTATTTTTAATTAAATTAAATAGCGAAAAAATATATGTTTGTCATTGTAATTAATTCATAGATGTATTACCCGTTAAATAATGTTCAATAATAAAAAGAACCGGATGTGCCTCGTTCTGCTGTACAGTATTGGATTGGACCTCGTTCATAGGATAATTTCCCGTTTTTTTCGTAACTTTTTTATGGTTTTTTTTGACGCTTTTGAAAAGTATTCAAAAAGTTTCAATTTTGACTAACCCAAGTATCATCTACATTCACTTTCCTTTCAGAAAAGTTGCTATATAAGAATATAGAAGCATTTTCACTGCCCCCAAAACGTGATGACAGGCACAAAAATTAAAATACACATTATTGTAAAACCAATAAATTATCCATCACTCCGTTCAGAATCTAAAAAAAAATTAACTAGATATTTCAATCATTTAATTTTTTTTTCCAACTTCCGCACAAGACGCTTTGCTGCTTAAAACGCTGCTCAAGAAAACGGGTCCCTTAAAGAGTAAATGAGTCTTAAAAAAGCGTCTTAAGTGAGTTTTACTGTATTAAAAAAAGTAACAATTTTTATCACCCAATGCGGATATTTAGTACACATTAAATTAGGACTGGACAATATGCAAATACCAATTTAATACACTATATATTATAGTGACTATACTACGAGTATCTCATACAGTTATATTTATAGCTAAGGGTATATATTCTTTGTCAAGTGTTTAATTTTCGATATACTATATAGATATGGAACAATTCACATATTACGGAAAGACTAGTCTGTGGCCCTATGGCAGGAAAGACGATATTATTGTGTTACTATAATTACTACTGCCGTATTAATTAAGATAATAGATGTCACATAAAATGCTATATGAGTGCCTTATGCGGGAGGGCAAATTCAGTCTTGTGCGGCATACTTATAGCCCGCGAATGAAATTGCTTACCTTGCCACACAATAAACTATTTTAATATGAATTATAATAATTTTATACTTCCAATCTATGTTGTGATAACAGCAGAAAAAAATGTTTTTTATTATCAAAACTACTAGCGAACTCACCAAAACAATTAATATGGTGAGGAATATCTCAACAATGAGTATAATGCATCAAATCACGAACTTAATCCCATAATAATATTATAACACCTACTAAACATAACCAGAAATTAAAATTATCATAGCCTATAGGGAATGAGGAAAATACTTATATTACCTTTTCTATATAATGTTTTCTAATCACAACTTAAATACTGTCAAACAATTGTTATGCTACAAATGACTGTAAAAACCATTCCGTGTCCAAGCAAATATAATTTCTAACTAATTAATTTTCCAATAACGTTGCATGAATCATGAACTTAAATCAATTAATAATCATTTTAACTGTGCCAATAAAGCACGGCATGTAGCTTTTTAACTATTTTAAATTGTGCTCAGCAAATAATTTAATATTTTTTTATTAATATATACTTTTAAGTTTTTCAACTTTTGGCTTCGTATTGCAAGCAGGTATGGAAATAACAAGACTTGTCAACATCACGTCGCACTTTGGTTATAATTCTAATAAGTAGACAACGGTACCTATGTGTTTACGTGTTCATGTATAGTAATATGTACGTCATGATGTTTAAAAGTAGGACGATAAAAAGGAATAAACTATTATACTATCAACATTATATTTTGCAGCCACAACGAGATTTTTGTTAATATTTTACAAAATCAACGTGTTAAATTAATTCATAACTATAAACGCGTTACGTTCAAATCGAGTACATAATTCCAATTGATATCTTCACGTGGAGAATATTATTTATCGTTTAATTTATGATAATACGATTGAAAGGATTTTCTGTTTTCAACGCGATTCGTTGGCGCGGAACTTTTGATGCGTAAGTGCGTTTCATAAACGCAGACGTATTCATTATTTCATTGCGAATAACAAACAAGTCTGCGCGTATAGCTATGGATAAGAAAAAATGACGATTTTGTCATTTTGTCTTACAAATCACGAATTAAACGACGCGTGATTATGGATAAAAAAAAAAACAAAATAAAACCAGATTATCACGATTTTCGCGAAATATGAGCCGTCGGTATACATAATATATAATATTATCGTCCTACTGCATATTATATAGGTATATGTATGGACGTAAAAAAAGCATCACGGTAAGAAAAGTAATTTATTTTCAATTACCCGAAACGTAATGTATATATATATAATAATAATATTATAATAGCTGCAGTGGAAACGTCTGTTTTTTATTCGTTTGATGTTTGCGTTTTTACAAACGAACCAAAAAAAAAAAAAAAAAAAACAAATAAATAAACAAAAAAATCTCGTATATAATCTTTTATTTGATTTGATTTTTTTTACTGCAATTATTATTAAACGACTCTCGGAGTACAATATGATATACCGGCTGCGGTGTCTATATACGAGACGACGCGGAACGTAGGTATAGCTAACCCGAATATCCCATAGATTTCCGATTCAGTAATGCGTGAAGTATTTACAGCACACATTCTTATGCCTTTACGTTTCGATTTCGGATCATTGTTGTTGTATATTTGCTAACTGTATTGTACGAGTAAAATATAAAAGTATTTGGCCTTGTAATATTTTTCTAGTTTTACTGTCCGATTTTCGACTTAAAGGCCCAACACCGATTCGGTAATTTATAAAATTATATATCCGTATCATATTTTAACATGGAAATGTATGAAATTACTAGGGGTTATGTTAATATTTTATATGGAACGTCATCCGTGACACACGAGGAGTGAAAAGTACAAACGGGTAAAATGCATCACCGTTTTCCGATCACGTAACAATACGGTACATTGTTATTGTATACAATCAATTCATAGTAAAATCTCAGTCAAAATCATTGTAAATATGTTGGGTAAATATTTCAATTAAAGCAGAATCGGACGATATTATAAGATTTTTTCTATTGACATTAATATGCAAATTGACTATGACAACCGGCTAAACCGATGTTTAGGAAACTGTGCGTTTTATTGATTGTACAAGTAATTCCGTGTATCAATATACCTGTGTAACTATATAACAACGTATACTAGACGACGGCTTTTGTTATATATTTTACCAACAGGCTTAGAAACCTAGCGCAAACGAACATAGAATTATTGGAAGAGTGGACTAAACGAAGGTGTACGCATTTATTTTTCAATTAAAGACGATAATATTAATACGTTCGATTTATTTGTGTATACATCGTGTTTTGGGTCATGATCTATGTTTTTCCAACTTATATGGACTTTTTCTTATGTAAGACGTTTTACTTATAGTTTTTCGCCAGTTCTGAAGATATAAGAACAATAATAAAAATATACGCAATGCGATGGAAACTTCTGTGCAGTATACCTACGTATATTTTTGTATACAGCGGGGTTTTTTGAAAAACGGTATACGTGATATCATAATATTAATTTTTATAGATTCTATAATAAAGAAACGGCACCCTTATAAAATGGTTTGGTTTCGCGGAACCCTAATGTATTCAATTCCAACTCCAAATTCAATTCCAAATTTTTTAATAATATTTTTTCCAAATATATAATATAAAATATTTTTCTCAATAATCACTTACATCTGGTGGAAACCTTGATATTGTCATGCGGAATCCTAAGGTTCCGCGGAACACACTTTGGGAAACGCTGATATTATAGACCATGATGAACGTTCGTTTCAGCGGTTTTATTCGGCTCGTCTTGTCCGGGAAAAAAGCCGCGACAACACCTGGTCCGCCGCGGGAAAGATCTGAACGCTCGTGAATTTGTGGAGAAGGAGTGGAAAATAGGGTGACCGAAACATACGCGCATTTTCCACGGCTGTCGGCGCAATAACTCTCCGATCCTTTTCCCCGTTTTTTATTTTTTCTTAATAGGTTTAACTCGACCGCGCAATATTGTAAAATTGTACATCATGTATTGTTGTAATGGGCACCTACCTACATCCGCGTACGAATATATAATGTCATTACGCGTTTTACGTGTTCGATCCTCGTCCGTCTCGCAGTTAAGACGTCACCCGAAAACGGCGTTTATTATTATAATCCGCACCGTGCACGCACGCACCTCATCGGTATTACTATTATAATCATTATTTAAATTAATCGCGCGGGTTTAGTAAATTTTTTTTCTGCTCGCACACACTATTATGTTGTATATAATCATAGGTACTGTAGGTACCCATACCCGCGGAGAGCTCGGCTCATAACTCATCATTACACGTCCTTTATGCCGACCCGTTGGCGTGGATAATGAGCGTGTGCGTGCGTGCGTACGGGCGCGAATAAATTGCACCGATCGGTATATCGCGCGGTGAGTCCGACAATAATAATAATAATAATAATAGTAGAACCCGCAATTTAAATCACCATTGTTCGTTGCTATTTATATATAATATTATTATTGTGCCAACGCGCGTTTAATACATAATAATATAAGTGTTGGTAGTGGCCCCCGTCCGAGTAAATCATCGATTGTCCCGTGGAGGGGGGTTGTGATTATTATTATTTTTAATTCTATTATTATAATGTATTCGTTTTTAGCCGCTCCACCGCAGCAGATCGCAGCCGATTAACGCGCAGACGAGAACCACGAACATTACACACAGATATTGTTACGCAGCAGCGCAAGCACAATGGCTATAATAGCATATTATACATGTTAACTGCAGCTAGCGCAAAAATCAGACGTAAATCACGATCGCTGCGGACTGAAATATTATACATTATTAATTAATGCATTTATACGACCACGTGCATTATTATAATGATGTTTTTCGTCGCGTACCCGCTCCTGCTGCAGCAGTCCGCGAGGGGAGCACCGATGTTTCAGCCGCGGAAACCGTTGTTCACAGCTATCTCTCTCTCTCTCTTTCAATCACTCTCTCTCTCTCTCTCTCTCTCTCTCTCTCTCTCTCTCTCTCTCTCTCTACTTCTGTCACTGCAATGACGACGATAATAACGATAATCAATAAATAGAAATTATTTTTATTTCCTATCCGCCATTTAGTAACACGCATTATTCATACCGCGCTCGTGATTGAATGGCTTATATTTTTCTTTGAAAATCTCCCGATGATAAATTATCCCAGTAGTTAACACTACGCGCATACTGTATACTTATTCGTAATGTATACATTATCCGATCATTTTTATGCTTCAAGTGTGATACTGTCATCGTACTACATTCAAATAGAAAAGGGGAGGGGGTTGAATGGCAAGGTATTGATCAAATTATTATATACAATATTATTCCTAAGGATTGATTTTTTACGTTAAAATGAAAAAAATTACAAGTTTCTAAATTAAAAACATTATTACGTAGACAAAAAAAAAAAAAAAAACGTTTTTACGAAGAAAACTCAGTCAAAAAGGATGTAGAAAACAATTTTAAAATCGTTATTAATTATAATAACAGGAATACTATATGTTTATGTGAAATATATAAATGAATATCTAATGCTTATATTATGAAACTATATTTTTTTCGCCTAAATCATCTCGGAAAAACCATATTCTATATGTTCTATGGAATAATTTATTGTAAACGTAATAATATCGTGTAGTGGACGCAAGAAAAGTATTGACGTGCAACGGGTTCAAAATTTCACTATATATAATATGCATATATGTTGTAGGTGTGAAAGTATGTTATGAAATGATGCGTAGCTTAAAAAGCAACACCACTAAATATTTGATCAAATAGCGTTAAAATAACATTATTTTATTCAACATTTCGCACCAAATCGATTGGTGGTATCATACTCTCGATAAGAACATATGGTAATGAATTATTATTGATAACACAGAATTGAAAATATCTTAGACCTTTAAAACCGTTAAAACCTTAGGCAACCATGCCTATCTTAACGCAAACATTGTCGATTTAACGTATCACAAGTTAACACGAGATAAGCTTTTATATAAACATGTTTTATTATAATAATTTTAATTGAATCTATTAATTTATTATTAAAGACACTTGAGAATTACTTCATATTTTATATAAAATGATGATTCGTAAATCGAAAATATACCTATTAAGATTGGTTGAAATACGCTATGTTGTTGTATAGTAGTTAATAAGTGAAATGACACTGTTTTTTTTTTTTATATTGATTGAGATAGCTTATGTTTTAGATTGAATTTGTCTGTTATAAACCCTGTTAGTATAATGAGTACAATAAGTTTCAACCTTATAATATAATTAATGTTATGTTTATGTTTTCGTATTTTGTATTTTAACAATTAAATAATAAACAGTTACTAACTTTATTTCATATTATTTTCATTCTTTGTTTTTTTAGTCCTTTCTAACACTACTTATCTCTACTAAATTGATTTAACATCACCTATCTTGATCAATTTGGCAAATTAATTGGTTTTTAAATATTTTGCTGTTTAAAAAATAAAATACTCCCCTAATTAAAGTGAAAATAATAAAAACAATTCATAGAATGTACTACTAACTGCAGTACTGTACAGAATCTGGTATTTTTCTCTCCTGGAAAGTAGATAAAACTGTGAAAGGTAGTATTGCGACGAGTTATATGTTTGTAACGTATCTGCAATGAGTCGCGAGAAACATCTAAATTATATTACAATACAATCAAATAACATGATGGGAAAAAAAATCACGATTTTGACTTTCAAAACGGTTAAATAAGGTTTTCCAGTGCACGGTGCAGCATAGTTATGGATTAAACTAAACGCACGTGTATTAAAGTAAAATTAAAAATTAAAAAAAAAAAGTTATAATAATAGTGATTTTAATATTGTAGATAATGTATTTTTAATAGCGTTTATAAATTAGAGTTTATATACGGACTGCACGTGCTGTACCGTATATTGGTATGCGTTATTTATTATCCGGACGTAATTGGTCGAAAGATACACAACGGCTGCACGGATTAAATCGATATTTCTACGTAATTGCAGCTATGATACGAAATCATATTATAATATTATACAGACATGTGCGGTTTGACTCATTCAATTTTGTAGAAACAACAAAACGCACTGTAGGTATATTATAATATTACGATATTATATGCGCACACAACATTTTGCGTCGTAATAAACGTGATTTTTACCGAAGGAATTATCTCGTACTACTACGGAAATTGGCCAATTATAATATTACATTATGAGTGTACGCTGCCTACAATCTGCCGCGGATTGTGCTGAAAATATATTACCCTACATCACTGATACAGTACCTGTTGGAACCATAGCTGGAATAATTACGACACATGTATATACTATGTTGTTCTTTATTTTAAGTTAGTGGACTGTATCGTACAAAAGGAACATTATTAGATATAAACTAATCCGAAATATAAGGTAGATACAAGGTCTAGATCATTCTCAATTTCGCACGGACGCTCAACTACAAACTGAAAAAGTACCAGACTAGCACCAGTACAAATTTTAAAAGCGTGAACTAGCAGTCACGTATCATGAAGATATTAACGGTAACGATTATATGTATATATATACTCGTATTTATTATTAGTTAATAATCGGGAGATCGCAACAATGTACCTACGCCCAACGAAAATCATTTTGAGCACAACAATTATTATATGTTCTGAATCATATATGCTTTACATAAAAACCGCAATGCGTATATTATTGGTAAAGTGACATTTTAATCCTGGGTCATTTTGATCCGGGGATCAAGTTGTCCCTATAAGATCAAAATATCTCCATATGATCAAATTATCCCCGGATACATTTTGATCTATAGACACTTTTTGATCCGTTTTTTTTTTATTGGAACATTTTGATCCATTTTTTTCAATCGGTATATTTTGATCTGTTTTCTAAAAACAATTTGTGTACAGAGCAGATTAAAATTTTGCAATAAATTGTTTATTTTTTGTAATAGCTTTGAAAACTTTTTAAATGTATTTTTTCACAGTTATTGGCCAGACGAGATTTTTCATAACAAATTATGTTCTTTTCTGTTACGCAATAAGACGTAGTACCAACGATAAATTTGCATCAAAATAAGGACATGCGTAAAAATCCTATTGCTATACGATCGAAGCAGAACCGTCAGTTTAAAGATAATAATTAATTTTGTACACCAATCGATATAGAATTTAAATACTATCCATTTCCCGAAATTGTAGGTATATAGACCGATATATTAGTATTATTTATACGTCGATTTATATAACATAATGAAGTATAAAATAAAATGGGTTATTGGAATCATTTTGATAAAAAAATAACTTCATGTAATAAAATCAAAACGTCAATAAAAGCATGCCAATTATAATATAAAATTGACAACCAAATTTTAAAGTGCGCAAAATCGAAAAATCAATTGAGTTACCAGATTTCAATACACAAGACGTGTCTAACCAGCGATTATCAGCTGGCTACTCAGGACAACCGCTTATTTTTGATAATATTAATTACATTTTATGCCATAACAATAATCGGTAGATATTATTTATATCGCACAATATCACAGTATCATACTATATTTTTAACAATATTACATGCCATCTGGCCGATGGACGATAACATTTATATAATAAGCATAGTTTAATATTATTCTATTGTAACTTATATCCAAAAAAATATTGTTATTATAGGAATCTACTGTGATACTGTGCACTCGAAGACTTCAGAGTGTTCAAATAACCACGTGCAAATTATTATATGTTAAAGTTTTCGAGATATTATATACAGTTTGCATACGCGCGCGGGTTGTTGACAACGAAAAACGGTGAATGGATATGGCACAGCCATTTTTGGGTAAACCAGCTATGAATCCACGCAGACTCGTTTCACGTATACGCCGAAATAATGCGAATTTCAGATTTAAAAAATAATAACTCAACTGCGTCGACCAACGCGAACGAAACCGCTGACTGGTACATGCAGACGTCTCTGGATTCTGCAGTCATACCTACATTTTCTACTCGGAGTGAAACGAGTGCCTATATGACTATATAATATATTGTCGTTTTGGCTCTACGAATATATGATTTTTATTCTCTGAACACTTTTTCAAAATGTAAATATACACCAAAATCGTATGTATTATTAATATGAATCACTTGAATTGGCCATGGTAAAAGAGGTAAATTTTATAAAAGTCGTTTTTCGATACGCTCTCGATCAAAGTTTTTAAGACAATGCAAATCACATTTACTTTTAGTTGTTGTTAGATGCTGATTATTATTATTATTATTATTATTAAAAATTTTAAAATACAAAATCTAATCGTCTTTTTCATTGAATTATGAGTGTTGTAAGTTATAACGTAATCATTTGACAACTCTGCCTCTTTCCTCCGATACATCAACCTTAAAGTTCCTGCATGTCCCACTCGTAATATAGTTTCGTCCGCTGTATCTTTATGTCTTGCTGAGTACCAGAAAGGTGAGCCTTTTACTCGTTGTATGAGACAGGCCAATATTGACACCTCTTTCGCCTACTTCAATGTTTGACTAAGTTTAAACCACCTGTTTACGCTTTGTTTTTCTCTCAACTATATTATTACCGGTATTCTTCTAAATGTATAATTGCTAAAACCAAGTTGTACTTTATATTAATTGAGTCTTTCCATCCATTATGATTATAAAATAAATAAAATACATAATATAGTTACTGAAGTTTCACAACGAATGTTATTATAAATTTAAAAACAAACAGAACAGGGTTCCCAATGGTATTTAAATTATGTTTCCGTATAAATATAATATATAGATACTATTTCAGAAAATATAGAATACTGATCTTTTTTGACAAGTATAATATATATAATACATTATAATATTTACGACAAAGTATGACGAATATACATCTGGTAAATCGTTCCGCGGCAAGATCGGGCCTCTGTCAACGGCGTAATAATAAAACCGCACGGCGGGCAAAAATATAAGTCTTAAACGATAACTTACGCACCAGGAGCGACACATAAATGGGCTACAAGGATTACTAAGGATTACGTGTATTATATTACAATGCGTTTATTACTACGACGAGACGTTACGACGGTAAAGAAAACTGCAGTAACACGCCGTACATAATGCATACATGCACATATACCTATACCGTTTGCGCCGGAGACTCGATGCGTTTCGGGTCCGCGATGACGACGATTATATTATTATTATGCCCTCGACCCAGCGGCGACAGTTCAATTCTCCCACACCTGTTTTCGCACGCATTCTCCACGCGGCGCGGATTAGTTCGCCTATATATTATTATTATGTATTTATGTGTACCTATATAGTAGTATTATAATCGCGGATAATCGCTCGACTATTTGCTTTTACGCTAATAACAACGTCATGTTGTTCGCGGTGTTGCGCGCGACGTCGACTTGAATATAGCAGCTAGTATAATAATAATAATAATAATAATAATGAAATATACGCCAGTGATCCGTCAAGCGCAAGGATCGTGTGTGTGTGTGTGTGTGTGTGTGAAAAATAACATATATATTATACGTCCTAACGACCGGGGGACGATGAGATGATCAAGAGAGACGAGCGCGCGCGAAGAAATAAACGGCGAATTCTTTATTGGACTTTTTTTAATTTTTTTTTTTTTTTTTTTGTCGAATAATCGTTTTCGATACGCGTACCGGATCTAAAAATCATCTGCCGCCGCCGCCACGCGCATACTTGGAATAATAAATTAACGTATAATATACATATAGGACGGACAACTATACTGCCATATGTATACTTATATACGCGGTAGGAGCGGAAAAAAGAATGTAATATTATAGAGGGGAAAAAAAATCGCGTTCACATATCATACATAAACGTCTATGTATATATAGTGAGCCGAGGGGAAAAACGTTCGGTCGATCCGACATGCGGTTTCTTCTTTTCGCAACCGCCCGCCGCCACCAATCTGTCATTTGAAAAACATTTCGTGTGCACACGCACGTCGTATAATGGGATATTGATTGCCAGGAATTCGCCGCCGAGACCGTATATATATATATATATATACATATACACAGCAGACAAGACGTGTGTGTGTGTGTGTGTGTGTGTGTGTGTGTGTGTCCATTTACGGGGAGCGGAGACGAGATGTAGAAATTAAGCCATTCGAGTAGGTATTACATACATATGTATATCGCATCCGTACCGCCCGTACATGTATAATAATATTGTGTTATACATTACATAAAATGTAACAAGTGCCGTTCTTGCCGACCCGACTCCCTTGCGCCGTCCGACCCGTTATTATATTACTTTTCAGAACAATGGACCACATTTCGGACGATCCTTTCTCTTTTTCGAATTTATTTCATTTTTTTTTTTCTTTTGCTCTTTTCCTCTTCCCTCCGCCATTTCACCGTTTAATATTAAGTATATTATATATTATTATATGTACACATCGACTGTGCTCTTCGCGTATACTACTGCGTCTCTCTCCGTGGACTGTCGCGTATAACATTTTATTGCACTGAGCGTGTACATAAATACCTATTCTATATATAGCGCGGCTATTGGCTAGCGAAAAGTACAACGAATATATATATATATATATATATATAACCTATTATACTACAAATACATATAATTGAATTGCGAATCCGAAACAAAACAGAGACAGAGAGAAATGATAATAATATAACGAGAAACGGCCGATCTCGAACACAATGATAGCTGTCTCGTTACCATATTATACTATATTCGTTACGTGACGTTGAATATTATTACGTTAGGTTATTCGTCGAATTCTATTTATTTATTTTTTCTATTCTTTTCTTTTGGCCGGCAAAATCCACCGACGTCAACGCGTCTCTTTTCATCGCGACGACATGCGCCAATAACACCACACCACCACCAGTAGGTATATAGGTATAACATATTCTTCTTCGTATGGTATAACGTATACTTTCTATTTTATTGCGCGACGTCTTCGAGTATATTATATCATTTTCACCTATTTAGGTCTCCACCACGGCGACCGGTCTCTCGTATAATATGTATTACCTACATATTTTGTCCCCGACAGATTTATTCCGGACCAGTGTAGTTTTTACTGTTAGCCCGTTCGTTTTCGGTGGACCGTAAAGACTGCGCGTGTACCGTATTATGATAATCAAAAGTATAATCTATATATTATATCGCGATAACTGCATAATTGCATTAGCATTACATTATATTATTGTGTCAAATCGTATAGCTGTGGCGCAGATTTATGCGTCCGTTATTCGTTTCGTATGCTTTTACGTACATTACAGTCCAACTGTTCTCAGTACGTACTATCCAGCTAGGAGTAATGAAGATGCGTTCAGCTGAAATATACTGTTATCGTATTGTATAGCGGAAATCGTCAAAGTTGCAGAATATATTTTCTATATATGCCTAAGACCGTTACATATTTATATTCAACTCTATGCGTGGACTCAATTATATGGGCTCGTATATAAAGTCCATTTACGTTGAGGTACGCAAGCAGCGAGCTAGCTTTGGGTAAAAATGATGGTTGGGAAATGATAATAATTTATATTATATTTTATATAATATTCACTCGATTCCGCATATATCCGCAACCTAAAAGGAACTTATTCACCATCACTTTTTGTCGTTTTCGTATCTGCAAAATTACAATTTATACAGCTCTATAATTACTATATATATTATGTGTGTACCGTATCAGTGAAGAATAATATAAGAAATGTTTTATCTATTATTTACTAAAAATGTAAAACAATCGATATAAGTATTCATTTGCAATTTTCCCAATTAGTAATTAGAATATACATATATAATGCGTAAATACAACGTTACATGATAAAAAGCATTTTGAGAAAGTCTCCAGTGTTATCATCACTAAAATATATATTCTAAAGAGATTTTAATATAAATAATCCTGATCGCCCTGAAATGTTAGGTACTATATGCGATAGACCTTTCTCATTGCACGAATATTGATGTAATGTATATATTGTGGTAAAATTTAAACGTTTGATTAATATTATTGGCGTAACCGAATAATTTTCAAAACCTATAATAAATTTTCACACAAGGTTAAAAAACTAATTAAAACTAATTAAAACTAATCAGAACAAACGTTCACATTTAAGTATATTTTAAAAAATATACAGCGATACTGCGTGTATATACGTATTGTTGTTGGATCGGAGTGTCTGCACAAACAACTGTGCATGACTATCAATTCATATGAACAATTTTCGATGAATACTGGTATTACATGGTATTACTAGCAGTACGATCATCAATACGGAATACGTCGGCAAGAATGACGATATTATTATCATGATAACGAAATTGTTAACGATTGAGAATCGAGAAAAATCTTAGAACGTATACTCGTCCACATAACGATATAATTGCCGAAGTCGAGTAACATAAAAACGAATTAAAACTGATATTTTTGAGTTATAACACCTGCTGTGTTATGATGTGTAATCTGGATAATAATATTTTTAATAAAATTATTAAGACGCAGCTTATAGATAAATTTTCATTTGCATTCGTTTTATTTTGTTCCCACTTTTCAAATATTTTAGAGCCACTTTTTTTGGGTAGTAAATTTGGCCCAAAAATGTCCAGCAATATTCAGCGTAGAAAATCAGAGTCTATAATATTATTATTATGTCATAAAAATTAAGTAACGTCATTCGCAGTTAACAACTTTTTTAATTCTGCAGGTATATAATTATATATAATTATATCGGTATATATACCATAAAATGATATATTATATCTGTATATATCTTTTTACCATGGGAACAAAATGTATATCTTTATTAATCTTCATCTAAATAATTAAATATTATCTTTGTACAGCACTGCTCACCATACAAGTATATAATATCGTTTCTGGTTTGTCGATCATATTTCATCTGTTTTATTATATCGTATACTATAAATTATATCTTAAGAAAAAAACAACAACAATAATACTTTTACGACCGTTTCATTTCGATGATCATATATTTCATTTTTTTCTTTTTTTTTTCTGTAAATTATTGATCCGACTCTATGTCTACTATAACGCCACGTACGTATATAATGCAAATACTATTTCTGTTGGTATTATCTCTCAATCGCATCGTAATCGTATTTAGTGTCCACTGTCCATATCATTTTGTGTATACAAATACCGACGCCGTTGCACTGCTAACATAGTAAATAATAAACGTTTAACGCATTATTTTCATTGCGTCAAACGAGTTCCCAAAGTAACAAAAACGGTCTCGAATACGCGCAACTGTTGTGCACAGAAATGTATATAAAATATTGTAACATAATGTACTTCACATGTCGATGGTATACGTCATATATATGCGCAGACACGTGTATATCTTATGTGATTTGTATCTGGCATTTGATCCCTTCGGTGCGCATATAAGTGCATCCTCAATCATCGGGGCGTTCTTAAGCGACGTATGCGTGCACAATAGATGGTTTTGGGTTGCATTCCTTTTGACGTGTATGTATATATATATATATATATATGTATAGAAACTATTAAAGCAGAAACAAAATTGACATGTCAAAACTGTAAATTAGAGGTCAGAACGCGCAATATTCTGCAGTTCGTATATTGTATACGTAACGAGCAGTATCGAGCCGAAGTATTGATTTTAGACATATATTATAGGGTACCCTAGCAGCAGCAGGTGTACGTGAATTTTCGATTTTTCAAAACTTGGGGTGAGTATATATATATATAAGGCATGATGAGGGTAATATTAGCACAGCATGAAAATTGGGGCATACGTAGACTGTGCTCGAATTACCTTGTTTTAGGTAAACTGCATCCTGATTATAATGAACCTTTTACGTATCAAAACTCTAAACCAAAATAAATAAATAAATAAATAAATAAAATAAAAATGTGAAATGTTCAAAAAAAAGTTAAAAAGTATTATTAATAAAATATATTAGCTTTAATTTTGAACTGGAAGATCGGAACTAGTTTTAGGCACATGATGAAACTAAATGCCTAACTGATTTGCGCACACCGATTATAATATAATAATTGCATTTTATTTCCATTGCCCAATGATATTGCACTGATAATAAGGCTATTGTTGTTACTAGCCGACAATGTACAAAAGTACTCCGGATTATAAATGATCATAGTGACAAAGTATTCAGCAAATTGAATTAAGAATTCTCCCACGTAAACTTGGACCACCCTTAAAGACTCGATCACGGTATATAGTTGTAAACATTCATTACACGTGTGTATATACGGCTATATGTATATTGCGGTTCAACGAAACTGCATAGGACTAATAAGCGTGATTTTACTAGAAACGGTTTCTAATAGGCACCGATTTTTTAACTAAATACAATTTATTAGATGTTTGAATAGTACAAATAACTGAAATAACATAAAGAACGCATAAGACATGATAATTTTATTTCAAATGTAAATAATTGATTTAACGATAGAATAATTATATAATATTATGTAATTATATTGCCCTATGAAACGAATAGAAAAATATTGTTTCTAGGAATAGGTCAAAAGTCTGACACTCGACAAACTTAAACACTTTCACACAACTTTGAGTGACTCTTAAGATTTCCCTTGCATATAATTTATTATTATAGTGCTTGCAATATAATTTATTATCACGCGTATAAAGTTCTTCGTTATTCTTGTATATTATAATCGTTTTTGAAATTCGATGGTTTCTTATTAATACGTATAGGTACCGTACATAATATGTATGTGTATACAAAATGACTAATAACATAATCCATCCGTTGGCACACAAAACTATAGTGAAACGTTATATACTACATATATTTTACTATATTATACTACACAACTACATATATTTTGTATACCAAAACTGCCTCAGCACGTCGTATAACTATACTATCATCAACAATAACCAACCAAATGATTCGAATTCGCGGACAAGTGGGAAAATTTCGGACGAGTGCGCGGATATGAGACGAATAATTATAACGATTCCTCTGGCCATTGGGCATGAGTCTATTTATAGAAGCTAGGTACGTATAAAAAACGCCTTACGAGTACGTAATACATTATATATTACGTTATATATTGTATTTGAAATTAGTGAGTTTGCATTCGTATTTTTCACTTTATAAATGTAGCTGCAGCAGAGCACGGTGTCCATATCGATTTCTATATTTGCAGCTGAAGTATTGCAACCCATATATAGTATACTATTTAATATATTTGTCGATGGTAAACAAACCAAAAAAACACTCGATGTTTTAACGCAAACAAAAAAAAAAAAAACAAAACAAAAATGCAATACAAAAATGTTACTCGCGATCAATGACATGTGATACACGCGCACGAGTACTTTTGGGTGATGGTATAAAAAAATGAAAAAGCATAATCGTTCATAAAAAAAAAAGTACAAAAAAAATTGTAAATATATTTTATGTACTGACCTTTAGACTTATCAAAATTTGTCAACCACATTTTCACGTATAATTACGAGGTGTAGAACGAGTTTTTAATTTCAGATCTGCCTTACATTCCTCGGCTGATTTATGAGTTATGACAAATTTGTGTTTTTGCGTGCGTGTGCGTACGAAAACATCGGATTACATAGGTTTATTTTATTTTTGCCTGACTTATTCCGGTTATGCGTGTTCATAATATTGAATAAGCAATCCAACATTAATCATAGAGCTTCTATTATTCTATTATTTATTTATTCTTTCTTAGGACTAAGCTTAAGACTAAAATTTGTTGTATGTTTGAATAGTATAAATAACTGAAATAACATAAAATACGCACAAGACGTGATAATTTCATTTCAAATGTAAATAATTGATTTAGCGATTGAATAATGTGATAATATGATTAATATGTGCAAAGGCATTGAACCAATAATTATTATTAGACAAAAAAAAAATTATACTTATAAACACAATTAAAAAATACTAATCGATTTAAATCTGTTACTGAACTGTATTAAATTATAGTCTATATGGATGTTAGAAAATATCAAAATGTGTACTGAATAGGTACAGGTACAGTTCGTTAAATATAATATCGATTTTACTAAATGCGTTATAGTGCAATAATAATATAGGGTGAAGTTCAGTATTCACAAAATCAAAGGCAAAGATACAAAATTTTAGCTGTCAAAAAAAAAAAAAAAATTTAATGCATTTAAAGGGACCAAATATAAACAATAACTCGAGTTGATATTGTTATTCAAACCGTACGTACATGGCAATAAAAAAGTTTTCAAAATAAGATTGAACTCTATCGTATAAAATCGGTGAGGTTCATAATAGGTAATATACTGTTGTCATCTGAACGAGAAAAACATTCTCAAAGGGTGTACATTATAATATAACAATATGTAAATTTTTTAGGCGCACGGGGTTGGTACATTTTAATAATAATGTCTAATATTGATTACGACTATATTAAAGGCACTCAAAATTAAAAGGAAAAACACATTATGGGGCATTATGCTATATATATATATGACTAAATAGTGATCGTTTTAACGCGTTTATAAGAAATGAGATCCTCTTAGAAACTACAGTATTGAAAGCTATTGTGGTACGTGCAAATAATAAGGGAGCGCCCTTGTTTGTTGTTTTTGTTTGTTGAGATAAATCGTTTGACGCAGATGAAAGGAAAAATATAAAATTAGAAACAACAAAAACTGAGGTAGGTCTCGCGTTTGCTCATGATAATAATATGTAGGGTGAGAATATCCCTCTGTTAATCAGCCCTTCGTATACATGTATACGGTATAACAGTCGCGGTACGTGTTTGTGTGTTATTTTTCAATTTCACTTTTTCCTTTCTGCTCGCACGTATGTATTATAATAAATGCGAGTGTGCAGTACTTGCAAGGGTGCTCGAATTTTGTTCCATTCTTCCGTCTCGTCGCTGTTTGCGTTTTATATTAAGTCGTCAACGGACGTCATCGACACGCCGTTTACATCATCGTTTTGATTAATACTGCGCCGAGTCAACCCTATTTGGATATTAAATTATTTTATATAGTCGACATGCGGTCTCATCGCCAGACATTTATTTACATGGGAAACGGTACGCGTGGCTTAAAATATTATGCATTTAAAAATTATTGTATTCGCTAACATACACCGTGAATAGAACGGTATATGTGTAACGCAAGTAGGCCCCAAAAGGTGCTTGGACCAAAAACGATAGAATATACGAATCTCTCTGTACATATTGGCCATTGATTTGTAAACTTTAAACAACTCACATTAGGTACATAGTTTTCTCGGTAATTCAAATTTTTTTTTCAACATGATTTTAAAGTCTTATTGACTAGATAGTTATATTATTATTTATCAAATTGTATGCTGCTATAAATTTACAACGGATATAATATATACATGGATCGTCAAGTACTGCAGAAAAGGCACATGTGTCGGTTTTAAACATTTTCATGAAAAACAAAAAACTTTTCAGCGACGAATTAAATTTTAAATAAACTAAAACGGGTAGGTATATTTATACAATATAACATAGCTATAGGACATGTGTCTAATTTACGCACCAAAACCATTGTAACCATATTCTGCATATCATCGATTTAAATTCGATAATGTATTAACAAGTTATTTTTATACATAATCGGACATGTTTCCTTTCTGCAATATTCATCGGATACACTATTATATATATTACAACCCTCTGGACGTTTTTATTCGTAACAATCACTAATTGTCGTACCGATACATATATAGAGTACATTTTGCGACTGTCAAAATCAAAATATGAAATGGTGCAGACTACCGATTCGATTTTCGATTGTTTTATTATGCTATACATATACGTATGGAAATGTCTGGAGTGAAATATTCCGCTTCAAAGCGTAAACATGTATTGTTATGTACACGCGTAAACATGGCCGGAAAGCTGGAAAATAATGAAAAACATTGCACGTATAAAATAGATTGTATTATTTTCGTTTACATACTATGCATTAATCGACCGAGAAACCGTTCGGTTCACTCAAAACGACAAATGCCTTGTAAATCTGCAGTAAGCATTACGAGCGGTGCAGTTGTTATTTATTGCGCACCGTGTGGTAAGAATATTGCAAAAACTGCGCCAAGTGAAAAATTCTTCGGTTGTATAAAATGTGTACACAAAAAGAAAAAAAATACCGTATTTTATTTTTATAATAATACGTATTATTATTGTTATCTATCTACTCAACGGTGTCGCACCTCGTTTGTATTTATTTGTAATATTTAATTTTCGTTAAAATCCGGGTGCCGTATATACGCGAGCGAGCACACACACACACACACATATATATAATCTAGACTCCGATCTGAAATTCTGAAATCGTTGTATACATTAATCTTCGTTTTTTTCGACCGTCGTAATGGATATTACACGCCATGGGATATTATACACTTATTATACATTTATATACGTATTTTTTCGCCTAAAAACGAAGCGCATATATACGTATATATATATATATATACAAACAAATATCTACCAGCTGTGCGAATCAACGACACGAATTTCGTATAATACACCTCCGCGTAGCTGCTGTCATCAAAATAAAAATAAAACCAAAAAAGAAAATATGTGATATTACTAAAGGTATATACCTATACAAGTGATGATAAAAATAATAATGAACTCCAGTTGGGTATAATGGTGTTAGAGAAATCATTCCAAAAACGCTAAGTTACATAATACATTTAATATACACTTCGTAATATATATATACTGCACACTTAGTTAAAATTAATAATAAATTGTTAATCATTTATATTTTATATGCCTGGAAGAAAATATTTTCCTGGATTTTGATTAAATACAGAGAAAAATCTTTATGAGACTACCTATATTATTATGATAATAAAAAAAAAAACTCTAGAATTATAACACATTTTTCCGCAGATAACGTGCAGAATTATAGCAGAACTTTTTTAAGTTTTTAAGGAAACATTAACCACTACGCCAAGTGGCAGGATATTTTTTATTCCATGCTTATTCATTTTTTCTTATTTATTCGGGCGTGAAAAAAATAAAATAATATTATTTTGTTTGAACTGAATCAATCGTCCTGCAAATTAACCTCAAAACCCTGTAGGTAAGAATATCAACAATGATTATTTAAATCATCTAAGCGAATCGAAATTAGGAAATAATGAATCTTTTTTTAACTTAACATTATCACTTTTTAACCGGTTGAATTCAATTTAAGATGCTACACGTATTATACATCCTGCATATAATATATATATATATATATATGCTTATAACGTTACATAATTATGTACGTGTATTTATGGTCGTCCGACGATATTATATCGTTCGACGTGCAAAGTGCTTTTTTTTCTCCACAAATATGTTATTACTATGCTAATGAAACGACGATGAGTGACATTTTTCCGCGTCGCACCACGGGCATAGCATATTATAATTATATAGGTATACATTTTATGTAACAACATGTACAGGTGCGCACGCATAACTCCGAACCCACGCTAAAACAATCAACTGTTGCAGTGTGACTGTATGTTGCATATATATATATATATATATATATATATTTATTTATACATAAGTGTGTGTGTGTGCGTGTGTGTATGCTTTCAGATTCATAACGCGGTGACAAGTTTATTTATTATTATCGCCCATTACGATGTGCCTAAAATGGAATAAACTCTTTTAAAATACATTATTTCTCGCCGAGTGGTAGTTAATTTGAAACCCGAACGGCGGTGTTGAATGTACATACTATGTATGCGTATGTATACCTACGTAGGTATATTCGTACAAATGATTACTGATTTAGCAACGATGAAAAACTTTTGGTATTATATTATGCATTTGTACATATTTTATACATATTTATTTACTTGGTACGATGCATGGGCATTGAATGTCTGTTGAGACTATTATGTATTGCTTGCTCAATATTAACGTGATCGTTCGTTAAAGTCTCTGTATCCATGTGCATGTCACTACAATAAATAGTACGCGGTTAATATGATAAAAATATACAACAATCTTATTATTATATTATATTCCGTTGGAAATACAAAACGATGTAGGTATTATTATCGACTTTTATTACATACCTAGCTAAAAATGTGTTATAATTTTTTTTTTTAAGTTTTGTTAAAAACAAATATTTTTTGGATTACGATTTTTTAGTGTATTTATGGTAATCATATATTGTGTAGCGTTTTGTATAACTGATTTCTGAATTTTATTTTTCTTTTTTCTGCAAGATTAAAATAGCTTACACTGTGAGACTCGATGAAAATAATTAACTTGAGTACCTAGTTATACATGTATGATATAATAGTCAAATCTATGCAACGTAATATACGTAAATATTTTGGTTATAGAAGTTCGAAAATAATTTGAAGGTGTAAAGTTATTTCGAAAATAATGCAGATTCTATAATATAGTTATAAAATAGTTTTAAAACGGTTAATTTTAATTATAATATTATCGCATTATAAATAATCGTGCAGTACCTATTTTCTGATAACGATATAATATGGAAAAACGTATTGTTGTACTATAATATAATAATATACTGCAGTGACCGCGCATACACGGACTGTGTGTGGATAAGATATAACGAAATCTAGTTAATAAGCACGTTCCTAATATTGTGTACTCGTTGCATTGTATTCACGTACAATATTATTATGTAGAAAAATTATATCAAGTGTTTCTCATTGACGTAGAAACAACGCCTGCACAACTGCGATGCGATCGCGAATCAAACAGTTCGAAACGATATAATTTTGTTCGTTATCCGACTGTAAAATACACGAATGCCCACGTGTATGATACGCGCACGCGTACGTTGTACTATAAAATATGCTCAAACTGTATAACAATATATGCACGTACAGACGTATATGCATAATTTGTATCTGATAAATATACTACACACCACGAAGTGATTAATTATATTTTGTGGACACATATATATATATATATATATATATATGATGTGTACCTACATAATGATATCATATTCAAATCTAACGTCGGATTAAGATAATACGTATACCTCATTATATGATATACGCCGTGTACCTATATGTACCGTAAAACGTTGTTATATTATGATGTGATAAATTATGAATAAAAATAAATAAATAAAGTGAAAAAAAAAACGTATTTATAAACATCATATCGTGTACAACAGCGTTTGTGTATTATTTTATTTGTACATCGTCGCAATTTGTTGCTTTATAATATGAAATGTACCATCATGTAGGTAATAATAAGTAGTCGTACTGGGTATACTACATTCAGTATACGTTTACGTGATTATGATACCATGTATATACTGATATACCGCATTCACGAGTATATTGAACTCGGTTTGAATAGTATAAATATAGTTATGATTTGAGCAATATTTTAAGTCCAATCAGTGTTTCTCAGCTAGCTTTTACATATCCCGTGACGTACTTGGATAAAAATGACGTGCGTAAAACCAATTGCAAACGCGTATAGTATACTGCACATTATACCTGCGTGAATATAGATAAATAATCACAAAATTATATGTGTTGCTGCAGATTATAATAGTATAATGTATACTTTTTTGAGCTATTCTTTGTAAAAAAACAAAAAAAAAAAACGGACCAGACGGGAACTCGTTCTGCTGTACAGTATGGGTTGGGGAGGACCTCGTTCAGAGGAAAGGTCATTATTATTTCAATGTTTTGTAAAAATTAATACGAAATTATAGGTAAGGTACCCTTCATAAATCGTTACAGCTTTATATTTTAATTTTTGACTAACCCAAGGACCATATACATTCATTTTCCTTTCTGAAAAAGTGCTGTATAAAGAAATCGAAGCATTTTTACTGCTTCAAAACGTGTTGATAGACACAAAAAATAAATAAATGAAATAAAAAACATATATCATTGTAAAATTAATAGATTCCATCACTCCATTCAGAATCTAAAAATGAAATTCGCTTAAAAAATATATTTCCATTGCTATATACCTATATAATATTGTATAAATTGTAATATATATGATGCAATATATTATTGTATAATATCAATTTTCATTCACTATAGGATTTACAGACACGTCAAAGATCATAGCGGTCGTAAAGGAAAAAAAATGAATATTATATATGCTTATAATAATTTCGGCGACCCCGAAAACGTGAATATTCTATCGCGAAATCGTCGATTCAAATTGACAGGGACTTATGGTGAACGCACAATATTTAA
This sequence comes from Chaitophorus viminalis, assembly GCA_025469195.1. Lineage (NCBI taxonomy): Eukaryota > Metazoa > Arthropoda > Insecta > Hemiptera > Aphididae > Chaitophorus > Chaitophorus viminalis. Next base: position 41,747 of record JAIPRK010000558.1, on the reverse strand, counting down.
AGAATACATAATATATACGCGCTCGTATACATAGAGATTTTTCCGGTATATACGTGCTTCAAACACAGCATGATATCATATTATTAATATGATAATATATAACGTATTATAATATAATTGGTATTAATTGGTAAACGTAAATCGTATCATAAATTTTGTTTCGTTTCTCATATATATATATATATACAAAGGAATAAGAATGAGAATGCACATGGTATAAAAGATATATCATATACAATATGTAATATTATGTGTTTAGCTGCAGTAAATAATATTATATATTATCATTATTTCAAGATCGTTTGTAACCGATTTATAAGGAATTTACGCGTACGCTTTTCATATAAATCATCTCTAAACGATGTGTATGCGTATACCATGTGCTGCATTTAACGTGCAGAAAAATGTGTTTTAATTTATATCACCCGTGTTCGGGAAAATACATTAAAAATCCATAAATACAGTTTCGCTTCTATGCGTACATAAAATATACTCCGCATTAATATACGCGCACACGCCAGCTATATGGTATTATAATGAGATGATGTAACGGGTACAATATTGCGGATGTATTATTATTTGATATCGAAATCATAAAAATGTACTGCAACGGTGATGGACACAGTCGTACTTACATGTACGCATGTACATGTAATACATGTTGGTATACTTGTTGAACGAAATCTATACGATTTCTATTAATACTATTAAGAAATATACTATAGTTATTAAATAACGTGTTTAATCCATGGTTTACGGATATCTATTTATCTACGTATTGGCCAATAAGCGATGCGAAGCGAGTAAACACTGAGATATAATGTCATCATCAGTGGATCGTATAAGATTTATACTTGTTATATACTATAAGATTTTCATCTCCGATTTACCGGGGAAAAATATTATGCGACTATACTTCTCCAAGTGCCGCCCGTATGTTCCATGGAACAATATTAGCGCATTAAATTTGGTCGATTCACAGCTGAATATATATAACTATCATATATCTATCATATATAATACATATAGATATATATATTTATAAATTATTGTATTTTAAATTATAGTTACTCCACTTATATAAAAAAAACCAAAGCTAATCAATAATAAATCGTTAAGAAAATTAGTTTTTTGTAATTGAAAAAGTTGCATATCATTTTCATTTACTTTTAAGTTTGACTAAACATAACTGTATATTTTCCTTAATTATTGACATATCTTTAATCTGAGAATTTCTAATATTAATTTTGGATAATCAAACCTACTTGAATTTTTTTTTCATTCTTATAAGAATAAGATCTTCTTGAAGTTTCTTCGAGGAAGTATAGAAGCTGTATCTTTTAATATTTCTCCTGGTTGATAATCCTTTTGTATACGCCCTGCTCCCATTGTTCTTAAATTTGATCTTGATAAGAGTTACACTAACGGTCCAGAAACGTTTAGTATTCTGTCTTTATAATATTATGATTTATAGAACTCGGAACTCGACTATATAGCTTTATATTTCGCATAGCGTGTTTTTTGTGTTATTTTTTTTTTCAATTCGGATGCACTTCAACAATCACAGTGTAGATACTTTATTACAATATACGTACACGAGTACACGTCATTGTTGTAATGACCTGCAACTTTGATGAGACTTCCAAGAGGTTTCAATAACATATACCTGCAGTCGGTATACATGTATTATATTATAATGCGAGCTGCGTATTATGATTTTTCGTATAATTTTGCGAAAAAACCGAATCGTGACGGCCGTCCAGCCGGCGGCAGCGACATAACACACCGCATACATGTGTGTATATTATAGTTAACATTATAATGCACGAATAACATATAATATTATATTGTACGTAAATTATAATACGTATGTCGGCGCGGTTGCGGGTTAAGAACAACGGTCGAAAAACGAATTTTCTACGGAAAACCGCGAAACGTAATGGGGTAAAAAAAAAAAAAAAATACAACAAATAGTTTATTATATCGGTTTATTTACTGTACGATAGCAATATTATTACTACCATCGTCCGCACACATATCTATTTTTTATCATATTCGGTTTGTATATAGGTACGCTGCGCCCACAACAAAGCATAATAATACCTGAATCTATATATAGCTCGTGCCCTCGGTAGCAAAACTAGTGGCGGCTTGTCTCAAGCGAGTCTTGAAAACCGAATTAATCCGATGACCTGTAATATTATTATTATTATTATTATTATTACTATTGCTATTATGTGTGCTTTAGATGCCGCCGCCGCCGCCGCCGTCGCCGCAACCGACGAACGATTTTATACTGTGCGGCGGCAACGTACAATGATGCACACAATATACAACATTCGAGCCGCGGAACTCAGAAGTCAATTTCAAAGATACAACGCGGTATATGTTTATAATATTATATTATGTTAACGCGTTTCCGGACCGCGCGCGTGCGTATACGTACGTAGGTAGATAGGTATATATATATATGAATAGTATATAATATGTATTATATGTACATGAGTCATAGGTATATAATATATATATATATATAAGTACTATATAATATAGGTATGTAATAGAAAACCACAAAATCGTAAACACGAAAACGATAATAAACAACGAAAAACCATTTTCCCTCCTCGTCATCCTGCTGCCGCTGCAGTCGTCTAATCAAATCGCGCACCGCACAGGATGTCGTATACACAATCATACTAAATAGATACGCGCACAAATGTATTATATTCCTCTCTCACGTGGTAAGCACGCCCACCACGACGACGCAGTTCTGTAGCCGCGCAAAACCGTCGTCGTCCGCGGACCTCCCCGGATTTCATGTAATTATCATTTCAATTCGGTATACTATATACAAGTATATTATGATTCTTCGAGATAAGATTAATACGTTTAAATTGTTTCCTTGTAACGTAAGATTGGATCTATAAACCGTTTTCAACGATCGTTAATAATTATTCAGTCATCCGAAGAAAATTGCTATCCGCGCACTAGTCTTATCCTTCATCTCGTTTCAACTTTGTGAATGTTTACTCCTTTTCCGGTGGTAAATTTACATTTTAAATCGTAATATAGTACGAACAAAAAATAACGTACCTATTATTCGTATACAACAAATTTTAAAAATCAAATATTTACAATTTAAGACCGTCAAAAATCATACTTCACCATTTATTATAGGTAAAATGTATTCCATTGTATATTATCTTAGTATCCAACTTCTTTACCATCGCTCCCGTTTATATCGGTCACCTTCAATGACACCTCTTACATTAGCTCTTCATTCTTAAATTACAACTAATGAGCAAAAGATGAAAATGTAATATCATTAAAACTTATTTACGTCTTTCGTTGTACGATAAATATCACTGTTAGTAAACTGTTATTTGTATCATATAGATTTGTAGAAAAATAATATTATAACGTTATATGTTATGATCCACAAGACATGCAGGTTTTATACGTTTTATTCTAGACGTATAATATACGTGGACCGGCCGTATATCACTGTCTTTCACGTTGACTTTTAAAAATGGTATCAGCTTGTACGTCTCGTCGGCCTAAGATAATAACTAATAAAATATTGGTAAATTCTCATACATAGTCGCAATTAGAAAATAATGTACTATTTTTTTTTTTTTTTATATAGATATCATTACTTTTCGTATGACCGTGGTTGTCGCGGGAAATTTCATCAGATCGCATCGCATATAGTGTACCGTCACCGAGTTATAATCGATGCCTGTTAAGGATCGTTAGGGAAAAATATTGAGAGCACACCGTACGCGTAAACGGAAAAGATTTCGCTGTAACAAAATAATATCGTTTTCGACCTATTAACAATACTATAACATGGGCAATAAATAATAATATTTTGCCGCCGGAAGAGATTAACTTTAATCATAAATTATTATCGTCGCACGCTGAAATCGACGGTTAATTACGAAATACCGGGCACCGCAGCTGTATTTGCGATGTTGAAGTCGACTTTTCGGACAGTCATCGCGTTTGTTGTACGGTGTGATCGGTACAAAAACACATTTTTCTACGTCGCGAGTGTGTGTGCGTGCGTGTGTGTGTGTATGTGTGTGTGTGTGTGCGCAGGAGATTTGGCGTCATATTTTCACAACGACATTAAGGTCTTCGGTGTCATCAGGTTCTAAGACAGGTTTATATCACGTATATAATATAATATTATATATAAATATATATAACACTGTTATTGGTTCACCCTGGATTCGAATTTCCCTAAAAAACTTGGGGGAGAGAAATTGAGAGTGAGGTGAACGCGACGCGACACAAATATATATACGCATATATATATATATATATAGATACAATGAGGGTGGTTAGACGAGTTATTTGGTTGTTGCAGGTGTAACACGCAACACGTAGGGTGTTTTCGGTCGCAGACGTATACGCATATACCAATATAATACATTTAAAAATATTATAATGTGTGTATTCGAATCCCTGTGGCGACCCAGACACATTTTTACACAATATTGTTTATCGAGCAGAAAAGATCGACGTTGGTGTTGTACGCGTTGAACGCGACGAGGTAAAACATGACCGCGTCTCATGCGCGACAAGTGAACAAACATTTTTTCATATTAAAGTATAATACAATATAGGTATAATAGATGCGCGCGTAAATATCCACACAAATATAATATATGATATATTATACATGACAAGCGTGTAAAGTCTTCGATAAAAAAAAAAAAAAAAAAAAAAAAACTGAAAAATAAAATCTCTTGTATTCTAATTACGAGTCTATTGTGAAAGTATATGATTATGGGTGTTGCATCTCTTGTGGTCTGCGGACAAGCATTAGTCTAATGCAACAGATGTAATGGACGCATGCGCAATTTAATAACAATGGTGGTCGTCCCGACTATATTTCGGTACGAGGAAAATAAGAGAGTTGGTACCGCCGCCGTCGTTTCTGACAGCATTTCGCATGCTAATACGCGCGCATGTACATGATATTATAATATTATATATGTACCTACAATATTATACGCTTTGGATTTACAATAATATCATGTTCTATTAAAACGTATTTCCTTTTCATATTTCATACTTATAATTTATATTATATAGGTACAACGTGTATATACTGCTCAACGTGTACTTATACATATTTTATATAATTTATATAGGTACATAATATATCATAACGTGTTCGTACGCACGTGGAAGATACGAAATTTCACGTGGACACACTTTCATGTTGAAATCGTACACAGGTACATCCATGCATCATATCGCATTATTATGCGTACGTCGAAAAGTGGCCTGCTAGTAAGGAAAAAAAGAAAAAGAAAAGAAAATCAACTCTAGTTACAGTTAAATGCAGGGCGCAGGCACCCTATTTAATAATAATAATAATAACATATACGCGCGACAAGCGAGCTGCGCGTGAATTAATAGCATAAATAATATAATATAATGTTATATGTAACTACTATATTTCGGATGGAGAAAAAAATTATCTTCAACTCTGTTAATAAAATGTGTTTTGGTAATTCGTTTTTAACTAGCGCACCGGTCGTATAAAATATAAATGATTGCGCTGTACGTTTTAATTTGTTCACCCGGTACTTCTATGTTGTTGGATATTCATCATCGTTCACACTGTGCGCGTAACTGTATAGTGATTGAGGTATATTTTATATTGTATATTTGCCGAAAGCGTAATTACATAAAAACTATCAAAGTTATGTATTTTTTTTTTTTTTAATTTTTCACCATTTCAACTGACTGTTTTCATCTATAGTATATCGACTCAGAAACGCATAAGTTCGCAGTGTACATAATAAATTATTGTTACAACGCGATTATATAAACTGCTCGACTTGACAGTGTGCTGGAAATAGTGTATCTACTGTTTTAACCGTTTGACTCGAACTTTTCAATTATTGGTCAATGAGTGGCCAACATCGCAATATCATGAACATAATAATATAGCCTTGCAGCATTCCGATGTTTACGCTTTGCGTTTACACGTGTACCGTTTGCGCGTTGACCTGGCGCGAGTAGAAACGCCCGAAATATAGTGCACAAACCGTTCGGGCTAACGACAATACCATTAGTTCGGATGTTCAAATTTTTAAGTTTTATTTTTTTTTTATTTTTTTATTGTTATTATATTTTAAGTGCGTACATATAGACTACGGGTAACGCAGCAGAAGACAACGCGCGTCAGAGGCGGTCACCATAGATAATGACGATGGTTTTTTTTTTTTTTATTATTATTATTCTATACCAGTTCCCACGGTCGGCGCAGGCTCCTAACCCATCTTTATTCCATTTTTTACGAAAAATCTATATCAACCAGTCGGTTACAACTATCGTATATACCTACTGCATTAATCCTTTTTTTTTTTTTTAAAGCTCGTTTATCATTTCATCCATTAACCCTTTTCCATTCTACGTTGCGCGATACTTGGCCTTCGTTTCGGTCACGACGACGGCGACAACGCGGGCTCTATAGACGGATCAAAGACTTATGGGAACGGTTTACGCGCGAAAAATATACGGTGACATGATGTCGTTGGTATTATTACGTTTTAGATACGCGTACACACACACACATATATATATATATATATATATATATATATATATGATATACAGCATACAACCAGAAATAATTTTCAAATATCTCGTGATTATCTTAATTATTATCAGTCCGATCATTGTGCGCCGAAAACCGCGATGGTATACGATAATTTAGCGAATGACGTTGAAGGTAACCATTTGTCTCTTTGTATGTTTTTCTCCGCCGTCAACAGTTTTTCCGGATAATAATTTTCAATATGGTTCTTTTTATATTAATCCGGTATCATCAGCACCGCCATATTCTGTATAAATATTACAGACAATGCTATTATAAGCACACATAATCGTTTTCGACTATGTTCGGGATACATATACTTCTAAAATGGTATTGTGTTCACATCATTAAATCTGAAATAACAAATTCATAGGCAAAAATTGTTTTAAAGAAAGTTTTGGGAGAGAAAATATTAAATTTCATTAGTATACCTTATAGTGAAAATTAATTGGTAAAAGTAAAATTATATTGGTATAGATGCTCAGGGTTGTAAACTTATGAAATTTAAGTAAAATATACAACTTATAGTACCACTCACTATAATGGAAGTATTTAATAAATCAAAAAAGTGATAAGCTGTATCATTTATTTTGATTTTATAAATTAACTACGCTGTCTGACTGTTCATTGAAAATTAAGTACTTAGAACCGCGTATTGTCATCAATTGAAATTGCAATTAATTATACCTGGTCAGTTTACTCTTCTAACGAAACCACTGCTGATTTAACATAACGATATTGAATGATAATTCATGTTTCCTACTCTGCATTTCTCGTCGAAAAATTATGATTCGAGAAAAACGCAAAATCATATCAAATACGATTAAGGCTTAATTGATTCTTATAAGGGATAAAATATTTATTTTTCATATCGGTCGAAAACATCGCAAGTCGATGGATAACAATTAATAAACGTTTACGCACTCCGGTGCGGCGTATAGGTACACACCGGTGCGCTGTATATAAGATATCCGTGTGATTTGCGAGCTGCACACATACCGCAATAATAAACTGTACCGCTGGTAGAATATATAAATCGAAAAACGTAATGAGTTAGCAATCGTATTATATACGCGTATACACCGGTATGTGTTGTGTATATACCCGTGTTAAACGCCGGATAAATTATAGGTGTGCACCGTCGCCGACGCATAATGTCGATTTTTCCCACGAAATCGGCAAAAGTTAAATCGTTTTGGAGCATTCCGATAATTACTACGGGACGATTACATATTATTATTATTATTATTATTATTATTATTATTATTATACATTTTTTAAGTATTCGTATAGCGTTTTGTATTACGACGATAATATAATATGTGTATCGACACGCAACGCATGATGGTACACAATATTATACGTCATGTATATACATGGTATAAATATAATATAGGGCGAAAAAATTAGAACCAAAAGGAACACACACGTCATACAACTATACTATTATATAAATTTTAACAGGTAGTAAAACGACGGTGATGTACACAATTAATCATTAATATACACATTCGGTGAACGTTTTGTGTAATATTGTCCGTCTATATGCTATGTTTGTGTGTTAATTAATAGGTACTATTAGATATTGCGTTTGGGGCTCAATGTTCGGAACCGACTACGATTACGGAGACGGCGCGGCGGTAGCGAAAGAAAGAAAAAAACAACCCGTGTAAACTGCAGGGTCCGAACGTTTATCGCCTTACCGATATAATATTATTATGGGTACCTACCTAGGTAGGTACCTAAACGAAGTGTTCTTACTGTTTACGGGTACGCCAAAGACGGTAAGAAAACAATTTCAAATCTGGGCCAAATAAATATTTTATAATTAATTTAAAAGAAAAAGGTTTCTTGTCAATTAAAATGTTTTAAAAGTTACCCAAATTCATCATTTAAATTTTTATTTGTTATTAAATACTAATTACAAAAATCATTATGTCAATATTTTCTGTCTAGGTTTTCAATGTATATTTTCTGGCAACATTGATTTTCAAGACTTTGAAGAACTGAATTGTATTTAAAAGTTGGCAATCAAAATTTGAATTTAACAAATAAACATCCTACGATAGTTATATAATATGACCTGAGACGGTAATTCCTCAATATTTCCAAATGTACATCAACTACTTAAAATACACTATATACCATACCGGTGTCAACACCCGAGAAAACGTTTTCATTCTTAAAAGTTGAAAAAATACTATAGGAATACAATAATGGTTGAAGTAAAAAATAAATAGTTATTGTTTTAAGAAGAACCTCTTAATGTTGGCGAAATGGAGGAGTGAAGTGATGAACAGCCACTGATACATTATTTCATTTCGTTGATGATTTTTAAATTAAATGTTGATATTCTTGCTGCTGTAACGACTGTTAGAGCATATTATTCAACTAAAAAACTAAATAAACGGTCAGTGTGTTTAATCATTATATAGAGTACATACAATATCTACGAGTATTTTCAACATTACTATTTTATTCGAATACGTTTTAGTTGGTTTCTACACATATATGTAGAACACCTTATATTCCCTTTGGGTCTGTCCATCTATTAGTCACCAGTACATAGTTACGATTGTTGATAGTAAGATATTCGTTATAAACAAAGGTAATCATTTATTTTAAATAAACACGCAATAGGTCGTAACGTGAAGGTTTAAAGTAAATGCATGTATAATAATACAACATTACAAAATAGGTACCAATAAATACACACCGTATTTACAAATATAAAGATATTCAATTTATTTAGGTTTCTTCTCATTACCTATCATGTTGTACAATAGATTCCATATTGAACATAGAATTACAGTTTATTGTTTAAAATACTTTTAAAAATGCGTTCGCAGGGTGGACTTTTTTAATTTGTCATCGACAATAGTAGTTTTCAACTGGTTTTTTTTTTTTTTTTGTAATTAATCATGTTAGAACTCGTGGAACTCGAGCGTAAAACTTTCGGTATATATATATTTCGATATTGTACAATGTACCGTGATTGTAGAACACAGTCTTATGTCTCGCCTACTGCAGTGCGTTTACTTGTAAAAAGTATTGCAGCAATTCGATTTTCATTCATAAATGCACGTTGGGAACTTAATAAGCATATTTTAATACAACGACGTCGCCACACCAGACAAGTGTGTTTATTTTTCGATTATACTAATCATACAGGTATATATAGGTACAAGTTCGTGACACGCATCGCATGTGGTACTTAGCCCCGACTGTGACACGTGTATCGCAATATTTTTCAAAAACCAAGCACAAACTTCATATAAACGAGCCGGGGGTATCTGTGTCGTGTTTATTATAGTAATATTGTGTACACGAGAGAGAGAGAGAGAGAGAGAGAGAATGCAGGTAAACCTTTAGTGCGTACATTATTCTATTTACAAACATTTTCTGCGGTCAAAATCATAATCCGAATATAAACCGCGTGCGTTCGTGTCGCTCGGATTACTATTATCGTTATACATTATAATAATGTTATTACTATATACAAGTGTGTGTGTACTTAGTCGGCGCTCACGTGTGGTCTTTTCGTCCAGTTATGATATCGTACGTATGTATAATAATAATATCATATTATATATATGTACGCATACGATAATAATTAAAAAAACAGCGAAACATAATAAAGGGGGTGTCTTCGCTCTACTGTTACGTACCGCTTGCGAGCAGAAACATGAGATTCACTCTTTCTCCCCTCACCTCTTGGCTCTCTCACACACACTCTTGCTATCTAACGTAGACTTGCGTATCTCACTGTATTTTTTTTTTTTTAAATACCATATACACATCCGTGACCGCATCTTCGAGCAGATGTTTGCGAGCATTTTGATAAATGATTCGAGTTTTGTTTTACACGTGCGTACGTATATACCTATATTATATAATATCTACTATACGCGTACAATATACGTATAGAGGTATCCGCCTTATCCGAAGACATATCGAAATGTTCTCATTAACGGAATGTTATGGGAGGGAAAAAAACGTACCCATTCGATGTATTTATACGCTATACTCGAACGTATTCGCTAGCTTCAGATCGACCGCAGAGAATCGAAAAAAATATCTTGTCCGCAGTTCAAAACATCGAAAAATAATAGTTTTAATTATTCGGTGGGTATATATTTACCCATCGCCGCCGCCATCGCTATACACTCGAGTGTTATATTATTTAAAATTGCCTATACCCATTAAATTAATAACGCGTATACGTCCGCATGGCCGCCAATATATATATAATACCGTATTGGACGTGAGAGTACGATCCATAATTATAATCATTATCATAATGATTTTCACACGTCAATATTGTTTAAAACACTGATCCCAGAAGTTTGCAACTCGTTGTTTTTAATACAGCTGGTTACGCTGTGAAAAGTGTGTAATTTTATTACAGCAATATAAGAGTAATATAATATTATTGTTATGTATATGCGAGTGCATACATATCAGTTTGGTTTTATTCGTAGTTTATCCATGGTGAGTTTTTATCCATAATATTTTAATCCATATTTGTGATAAATCTTTAGACTTATATGAACCTTGCAAAGAATATTTACCATAGAATAAGTTGTATGGATTATTTTCAAGTATAGCATGACAAAGATTATAATATTATAACAATGGCATTTCATATTTGTTTTGCATTTTCTATACTTCCATAGTAATATAATCTAATAACAAGTGGTAATATTTTGAACTCGGAAGCGGTAAAGAATCTAGAATACCTTAATATATTTCTCCGGATAAAATTATACACAATGCATATGTGCGCTTATCTTTTCAGAGGAATACAAATTCGTCCCGTTATCGGAAGCCTCAGTTTGAACCACGATCAGATAAGGTTCGACAACTCCCCCCCCTCCCCGCTGGCAAAGTATAATGCGTCCACTTAAATAGACAAAATCATTACCAATTATGATTACCTTACGGTAGAGCTCTGATGTTTAGATGTTTTCGAGGTTAGAAAATAAATATTAAAATATTATATACAATACTGCAAAAAATTTGTAAAATATTTTTAAAGAGTAACATGACTCGTAAATAAATCTTAGTTGTTAAATGTTAATTTATTTTATAAATTGAAAAAATACAAATTATTACATAACCACAAAAATGTCTAACGTCAGTAGAGATTTCATACAAAATGGTCAGCAGCGGAAACATTTTTGACATCACAAACGGGACACTAATAAAGTAAATTGTCGGACCTTATCTTCAAAGACGGTAGTTTGAGCAGAGAACATATTGTACAATTATTATAATTCGAGAGAATAATAATAAGTGATCGACACGATCAACTGATATATATTATATATTATTTATATTGTAGTAGACCCTGAAGCCTACAATAAAAAATAATGATCGGTGTGGTTATAGTAATATTGATAAAATTATGTAGGTATAGCTTGTTGGAAAAATTCAGTGTACGGCGGTGGCGTTTAAAGATCATCGCGATGGTGTAAGTATGAGTGTTGTACACAACGGCATCGGCAGCAACCAAATGTGTTTGATTTTTACAAACCGCACTAGTGGGACATTAATTGTAAACTTAAAAATTTGTCGCTGACCCCTTGGTATAAAAAGAGATCTTCGAAGGCCACGGTCGGCCCTTGCAGCGGGTTCGTCGACATCGCGGATGCAGTGTTAAATGTGCGGTTATAAGAACGCATACAACTATAAACAGCCGTATATGTACGTATAATATCTTGTACATACTTATACATGTATACGCATTAAACTGTAATTTTTTTCCATTTTTCCCGCAGCCCTTCAATTATAGTATAATATATACGTGTGTGTGTGTGTGTGTGTGTGTGTGTAAAATAATTATCGCAACGACGAAACCGCGCGTGTACGCACATGGAATATGCCACGTAGTGTTGTGTTACACATTTTTCTTACGTCGGTCGTATACGTTAAAATATAACATGCACTCCGCGGTGCACGGCGAGAGACGGAGGGGCCGATAAATATATTTATATATAATATACATGACGTACGGAGAGTATAAGGATAAAAACACATATTATCTGCTCGCTGCGTCGTGATTAGCCCGAAAACAAACAACAGTTCTCACGGGTGCTGCTCTGATACATAATATCTACACACACGCACATACACACACACACACACACACACACACACACACACACACACACACACACACAAACTCACTCACACACGCAGGTATATACTTTACGTACACAACACGTTATACATATTATATATGTATACGTGCGTACACAATACATAGAATATTATAGACTATAATCGGTATACTTGTACGACGAACGGTTATTATAACACCAGAGTAATATATCTGTGAGTGCGTGTGTGTGTGGGTGAGTGAATGTGTGTGTGTGTGTGTGTGTGTGTGTGTGTGTGTGTGTGTGTGTGTGTGTGTGTGTGTGTGTGTGTGTGTGTGTGTGTGTGTGTGTGTGTGTGTGTGTGTGTGTGTATGTATATGTGTGTGTGTATGTGTGTGTGTGGGACGGTCGTAATGGATTTTAATGTTTTTAGAGCTTCTGTGCGAACGCGTGTATATAGTTATAATAACAGTAACCAAGCGCGAGTGTGCACACGAGCGCCGCCGGCTCTCAAGACACTGCCGACCGCTGTCGTAATAATACAATTCGGTGGTGAACAGGTATATACATATACAGGTATATATATATACAGGTATGTATGTGTGAAGAGATATAAAGAAGGGTGGGTACGGAGAGGTGTAGTACGCCGGGCAATGACGACGGAGACGACTGCCAGGACGATTGCTAGGATGACGACGACGACGACGACAATCATCGTGCGCGCTTTGATAACACCGCCATCGCCGCCGGTTGGGTTAATATTATTATTATTATTATTATACGGAGGCGGCGGTCGACCGTGTAGAAAAGGGAGCGCGGTATACAACAGAGTCACTATACAGACCAGGGGTCATCAAATCAGGCCCCCGAATGCTTAATACAGTTAAAAAAACTAAGTAGGGAAAAAACTAAAAAAATTTTCTCATCAAAAAGTTGTCTACGATTGATCTTTGTTTTTCATTATTTCGTGTTACATTTTTATGAACGTTTGATTGTATTTTCACTATATTTATATATAGTTTCAGTTTTATAATAATACATAAAATACCTATACAATTTTTATTGAGAAATGAAATATAGAGTTTTGACTGATTATAATAATAATATCATATTTATAATACGTATATTATATGTGCATAATTCTTATTTGGATGGCACGCGAGGACTTTTCTGATTTCTTATGAGGCCATTAGAAAATATTAATTGTTCTACTGGTATAGTTGGACCCGATGGCAGAGGTAATCAACTATATGAAATTACAAAATATATAATAGTCACAAGTATACGAATGGCATAACTCTAAGAAATCTTATTATAATATGTTTTACGTTCATGATTTACTTGTACGTTAAATATTTACAATATTAATAAATCGTTAAAAAAAAACACTATCCACAATTCTTCGGGCTTTAACGTATGAACAATATTAAATTATTAAGGTCAAAAGATTAAAAACTTGTGAAATACCTATTTAAACCTTTAGTCTTCGTCAATGTTGTACTCGCGCCACAAAACCCCCAAACCGGTAGTTCTGGTTGGGCACTTAATTAATCAGGATTCGCATCACCACAGGTAACGCTAAAAAAACATTTGTCTACACTACAGTTTGGTTAACGGAACAAGTTTAGTTGTAACACAAACGCGTAGTAGTAATTATATAACGATCAAAATAAACCTGCCTTACAGTGGGTAAACGAAATGAAATGCAATCCTTTAAGTTCAAAGTTAATATACGGATAAATATTGTATCTAAACTAGTTGATAAAATGTAATTATATTTTAATTAAAAAACCTCTTATCGTTCTCATAGAAAAAATGGTGACTTTTTTAACATTTTAAATAATAATAAGAATAATAACCAACAAAATTTACATACGTATTTTTACTCATTTATTTTATACCCTATGTATAATAAAACGCTTGACGCAATCAAATATAATATATGTAACAAATAATAATGTTCGTTATCTAACCAAATGATGGTTGATGTAGTAAGTCGATCGGCAAAAATGCCAAGGTATTTCAGTGTGGAAATTCGAAATTTCGAACCATTTTACATCATCAAGTACAGGTACTCAAGTAGCGGTTAAGTTAAAATGATGCGTAGGAAAAATTAACTTTTTAATTGCACAATGTATAGTAGATAACGTACGCGTCTACCTTTGCTAATGCGAGATCAATTAGACGCAATACGAGTGTATGTACACGCAATGATTTCAGCTTGTTTTTACTTTTATTTTTATTTGTGGGTTGCTGGTGTTATATTATTAGGCACCACGACTGTGTTATGATTACAATATGTGCGCGTCCGTCATATTATTTGGCTACACCTAAGAAGTAATGAGTTACACATGCACGGGTCACGTCGAAACGATCACCTCTGACAGTGGTCCATCTCCAGTCGTAGGTGCCTACATCATTATATTGCAGTGCCTACATGGAAATATTTTTTTGTCGCAATAATCACGCGCGCATTGCGGCCACATAATATTAGTATTATGATCGCATGCAGTGTTTTACATGCAATCATTTAAGCAATCGCATAACATAATATATACGTACTAAATCCGTTTGTAATAATATTATTTCAGTGTGTATATTATATTATACATAATAAATTATATTATCGTCTGACGAGTTAGATATATAGTATAATTTTTACTGCACAACTTGAATGAAAACAGATTTTGTTTTGCTCTCCGACTTCAGATACTAATACGCATCCAACATAGATGAGAGCAAATTATAATAAAACATATTTCTATACTTTTACACTTCGTAATCATACCACAAATGAAGTACGGATTTAATATTACCATGGTTACGTTCAACAATGAACATTGTAATTTAAGTATTTAACCACCAAAGGTTTCCAATTAAAACGTGTAACGATCGAAGACCGATTGTATTGACAATAGCCGCTTGAACCAACAATGTGTAAGAATTGATTTTCAACAAAATGTGTTTAAATCATCAATTAAAAAATACAGGGTTTCAGATTTTTGTAGAGTATATTTTTAAATGTTCTACAATATCGAACGAAAGTGACGTATCATGATTTAAATGATCCAATTTTGTAAGCTGTATTTTATAAATGGTATACAGACGAAATGTACACAGTACTAATATTGAATTGAATATTTAAAATAAGCAAAATGTAAAATCTATAATGTTTCAGGAAGTCACGTATACAACCCTATACACAATAATATTACGTAGGTATCTATTCATAACAACCTCACAAATCATTTTGGAACCGAATCATTGAACATTTTGTGAAAGATTATAAAATGTGTATTTGTAAAAACAGCGAACGCGTCTAAAAAGGTTATATTGCACAACATGTACACAATATATATACTTTACTTCAATTGTAAACTGTAAAATCTACATAAAATATTTTCTAGGATGAAGAAAAAAACAAAATATATAGAATGTATAATATATAAGTACCCAGAACATTTTTCATGTTGCTATGATGAATACAATTAAAAATATGCCATCCTTTGGACTCTAAAGTTTAGAGCTTGAATTAGTAGCACTTGTGCAACTTTTCTAACGTTTTTCTCCATAAGGACCACCTTAGGAGTTGAATTTTAAAAAATCCATTTATTAAAAGTCTCTACAATTTACATGTTTGAACAAAACTGCCCTCCAAATTTCATGGTCATAGCTCCAGCGGTTCCGGCTAAGCGATTTTTTTCATATCCACCCCTTTTCGTTTTATCCCTCGTTATCCCCTTTGGGGTTAAATGTTGGACAATACTTTCTTATCTCACATCTAAGGGATGTTAGTGAAAACACTTTATCCCGTTTCAAGTCGTCTACGGTCCGTAGTTTGACCAGCGTTGATCAGTGAGTCAGCGATATTTGGATTTCATAATATATATATAGATAGATATAGATATATATTATATGGGTTGAAATAAGTTACGTTCTTTATACAACACATAACATGCGTATGCGTATCGCTAAACGCCTCCTCGGGGCACGTATATATACAACCCGGGACGCGTATGCACATGTAAATATTCGGCGGCACGCTTTACATCTTATACGATGCATATATATAATATCGTATAGTGTATACGCACGCGTATATCAACGGGCTAAACTAGACATTGTCGGCTTCGTCTAAACACACCCGCGCATACTCGCTGTGATCATTCATGTACATAACCACCTGTGTATATACATATATAATAATCCATTTATAAAATATAACATATGAAATCGTTAAACCGTATGAACGTATATTTTCGTTTTATTCAATTAAATTATAAATACTACGTTGGGCGGCGCGAAGTTTTAAAATATCGTAAACACCACACCGCATCACCTGTATAATAATAATAATAATAATAATAATGTGTGTGTGCCTGTCATAACTCTGACGACAATCGCCACGACGCGCGCACACGCTCGGCAACGGTGAGAGGGAGGGCGAGCGCGCGCGAGTTTAAGGTGTCTGAAAAGTTGATCATAATAATTATCTCGTACACACGTGTATAAAATATAACCTATGTATTTATATATATAAAAGCGCGAGAGTATCGGATTAATCGTACGAGATATTAGCATACGCCCTTCGCACCTGAGACCACGTCATTTGTCAAGCTCGTTATTTTTTTCATCATCATCATCGTCTTGGTCGTCGCCGTCGACGTCGTCGGGCAACGCGTCCGCGCCGGGAAACCCATGATTTTCTTGTCAGCGGCGACTCTATCGAGCGTATGCATAGTTACATGTGGTGATCGTTTTTCACGTTTTTTTTTTTTTTGTTTTTTTCCCCTGCAGACACACACTCGCACGTATACACCTATATACGTATATTTATGTAGTACATATTATATTATGGTATAGTATGGTGTCATAACGAGTACGTTCATGCAGCTAGGTGCCCAACCTCGTTATGTATATACGCTGCAGCACGAGTCGGCGTTATGATGATAAAAAAAGGAGGGGAAAAAAAAATGGGAAAAAAAAATAATATCACGTTCCAGAATAATCTCTCCGCGTCGTGTATTATATTGTATTATAACACGCGCATATTATATACCTGTATCGTAGACGTATATTTGTTGCGATATGTACGCGCATACACGATATCGTATCTCGGATAAATATGTCGGTACGCCCCCCGAAAAGTAGGAAAAAAAACCGCGGACGCCCGTAGTCTTACGAGTGTTTTTTTTTTTTTTTTATGTTTTTTAAATTAAACCTACATCCACGAACGCGGATAGAAATAATCCGACTCTCTTTGCGCAGCGTTGCGAACAATTTGCAAACGTTTGACTGTAAACTTATTCTCCGCGTATACGACACGAAATACTTCTACATCGTTTCGTTTCGCAACGATGACGCTCGTCCTTGTCGGTGACACGAAATGACGCGCATATAGTATTTAAGCATTATAAAACACACCGTTTTGTACTTTAATGTTATTGTAATATCCTTATGGAAATATCTTTTTAGGTATTAACTTTAAAAAAAAAAAATATATATCCGTACAGGGTCACATAAAACATAGAAATATAGTCCGATTTGTCTTTCCATCCCTTAACCGAGTGGGAGAAATAATATTTGGCCTTTTTCATTTCTACACATATACAACTTCAATATATTTAAGTTATGTAGTGGTTAAATTGGAAAATAAATTAAGTCTAAATATAGAGTTGAATAATTAAGTTTCAAAGCACATGAATCTAAAAGTTACCATATAATGAAATAAAAGGGATAGATGCTACAGTATGAAAAAAAAATAAAGAGTAGCTCAATACCTCAGCAAAATTTAGTGTATCACAAGCAAATATCGCATTATTTCATAATTATTACATCATTTATTTACTTTCGTTAAAATCAGGCATTGATCCTTTATTAATAAGAAGAAAATATTTTGATATTTGTTTTATCTACAACCTTATTAATAATAACATTGATTGATCTGAATTATTAGGAGGTAGGTATATACTTCGATGTTCCAACTTTAAATTCTAGAAATAATGTTCTGTTTTTTATTTACTATCATTGCCAAAATTAAAGTCATTATGGCTCTAAGATTTCATAATGACATTAATAATTATTTAAAATCAATTATGTTTAGTTAGTTTTTTTTTTTCGTTTACTGTACATACCTGTATTAGTTACTAAGTTTTAACTAGTACTAGTTGTTAAGTCTATTATTCGTAATATTCTAATCTACTGTACGGTTTGCTTTCAGGGCGTCAAGTATATAATATTAATAATATTATATAATATAATATATTTTAAATAAATGCACGTTTATAATAAAGATTTAACATCCTCAATAATAATATTGACTATGGTAATTAATTAAGATATATCAAAGAATTAGGTATATAATAGATACGCAAACGTTTTATTCGATGATGCGATATATCATGTGGATGTAATATAGTGCAGTCATATGCATGCCGTTTTATTAGAGGTTTGTTAAACCTATTTTTATTAAACTGAACTGAATAAAAGATAATTAATATCTAAGGAGATATTTCAATGGGGGGGGGGGTATATACCGTAGTTGGTCACCTCGTATATACGTAAATACGTGTTATGCGGGTGGTGACAACTGACAAGCCCTTAGAGCTTAAATCATGACGTATTCACTGTGGATATAGCCTACGCGTAAAGTGTAATAATCAATAAATGGTGTATAATTTAGCCGTTTTGTACTCAAAAGTATCTATAATATGTAGGTACATCGGTAAACTGGAGGCGACTGACGCAGATGTTGTAATATTGCTAAAGAACAAATGCACATGCGCAATGGTGACGTGGTCAATTATTATTATTATTATATCTCTGTACTGCTGTACGCGTCCCGAGTGTTTTCCGTAGCTCTATCCGGTTTATACGATCTAAGGACAACCCGAACGTGTATATTCGACAAGAACGAAAACGTTGCGTCTACATGCATTGCATTATGTACTACACAGGGTCCATTAGAGATTGGGGTAAAAATGCTGTTTCTCCGGTTATATATATATATATATATAGCTGTAGCGATATCTTGCGCATTATATATTATGTTATATTTTATTGTACAAGTAAAACGTATTTGTATATAGAAACCGACCGGTGAAAAGAAATACACGCGTATATATACGTATATAATATATATAAACTTAAAAAAAAAAAAAAAATAATAATAATAATAATATAAATAAAATAACCTTGCTCGCGTATACCTGTGCTGCGGCGGCGGACACCCTAATTTACATGTAGGGTGCCCGAGATATTTATAACTGTTGATCTCATATCGTCTCGGGCTCGCGGGGGTTGAGAACGACCCCTCCGCATACCTTTCTCCTCGTGAATTTATTATATACCTACATAATGTATATATGGCAATAATAATGTTCTCGGGTCCTGATCTATTTCCAAGGATCAGATAACGCGCGCGTCCCCCTGTGTGTCTGAAGTCAAACAGAAACATATTTTATTTACAAGGGATTCGAGGGCGGAGTGGAATTCCATACACATACACACACACACAGGCACACACGTTTATATTATTATTATACATATATATATTTATATAGCAGCCATGGCTGCAGCATAAGCGACAGCAACCGATGGCCCGTAAAAACCGTCTGGGTCGCGCGAGAAGAGATACGAAGGGGAAAAATAATAATAATAATAATAATAATAATAATAATAACATTCGTATCACGACGACCCTCTTATTTTTTTTTTTTTTTTTGTTACCTGCGTTATTTTTTTACTCCCTTGACAGCCGTGAAAGTCTCCCGGACACTTTATCATACGATTTCGCCAAAAAGCCGTTTTTAAATAAAAGAACAAAACCAGAATACGTCCAACAGGTTTAATCGTATTATGTGCACTTTACAAAACGCCCCGTAATGGTAGCCAGACGTTGATGAGAATTTATGACTGAACCCTCCCACTACGCATATTATACATGTATAATATAATATCTATAATGCGCGTTACGTTTTATATGTTATATTATATATGGCTGAAATACGCGGGGCATTATATTATTCGTTCTTATTATTGTTGGTAATGGAAAAAAAAAAAAAGGAAAAAATCACGAAAACGCGTCCATGTAAATGACTTGCGAAATTGACAAATAATCATTATACATATTATAATATGTACGATGTACGAATAAGTATAATATATTTTATCCAAAAAAAAATACAGGCAGTATAATATATACAATATAATATTAAATGATTATTACGCATCATACTTGCATTATAATATGTCTACACACTAAGTTTTACGAACGATTATTATTATTATACACTGAATTCATAATTATCATATATCCTTTGTTAAATATTCGAGTAAACGTATATTTTAGTATATCGTATAAACACGTTCGTTTCGTATGTATTTTTGTAACTGCTCTTTTAAATCGAAATTTAAAAAATCTGCACTAGGTATATAGTACTAGAGACTAGAAAGTAGAAATACACTTATTTATATCAAAAATTCAAATATTTTATGGTTGTCGTAGTTCTCCGCCATGCCAGGAGAACATACTTTCAGTTTTTTCATCCCCTCATAAATTTAACATAAAACAAAAATAATACTCTTTCCTACTAGGTCCCATTGATAGATTTTTAGGAAAATTAAAATTTCACCGTAAAATATTTATCATAGTTTACTATTTCAATGCAAACTTGTAGCGATTTCTCGTCAAATGCGATTGAAGTACGATTCAAGTATTTTTAATTATACTCAAAATGAATTTAATATGCACCTTGTGTATTTATTACATTATTTCATGTACTCGAAATGTGATTTTATAACTGAATGTTTACGCTGTTTACAGTATTTTTCACCTGCCCAGCACGAATCGATTTAAGATCGAATAAACATTAAAAATGTATTACCAAATCGGAAATGAAGAATAAATAAATCATAACAAGTCAATCATAACATTTCAAATACAATACGTGGATGTACAATCCTTTTACACACGTATACATCTATACAATACAATGGAGTTGTTTAAGTAGCACTCGAAAACTGCATCACGTTTATTAATTCGACCTACGTCGAGGACTGTATTATTATTATTATTATTATTATTATTATTATTATTATTATTATTATTATTCAATTTTCCATTCGTGACACACATAGAAATGTCGCAACAGATCACAGTTGACAAAACATTAATCTGATTTATGTGGATACACTTCTTGTTAATAAACGCTCATTATACCCACGGCCTTGGACCGATGTTATCTCGAAATTACCATTTACCAATTTCTATTGCTTTATGAATATTTTAGAACACTGTACATTGTGTATACCTATGTATAATAAGTGCAATGATAATAGTATGCAATACACATGCACATACAATGATGCGTATTACCGGCGGTACAAACGGATACACTAACTATATTATAATATTATATGTGTGTATTATACTGCATGCGCTACGTGTTATACGCATTTAAATGCCAAAATTAATTGACGTTTGGATAATGTGCACATGATGTTTTATTATTAATATATTGTACTTCCATTGGAAAATAATTCGACAACGATTACGGACCATGGTGACGCTGTGCGATACTATATAATATACGAAATAAACGATTATGACGTATTATTATTAATAATAATATCAATTCCATCCGTCTCGTAATACGCACGCAGGTAAACCTCCTACATACGTACTTTGTTACTTTTATTCCAAAACAATTCAGCACGATGTGCCATACATATTATGTGGATCTCGAAAATGTATATACACATTATATTATATACCTACTTGAAAGCAGTATGTCAATGGCATGCGATACAGCTGCAAAGTGATTTTCAATTAGTATAATATAGGTATATACACAATGTCGAGGTTAACTTGAGCATAATAATTATATTTGTGTATAATATAATTCGTCGGGTTATAGAACATAAGTACTTATAAGTACGTAAATAGTGGCAGGTACATACGATATATATTCTTCGCGTCGAGGGAAAGTAGAAAATGGACATTAATAAAACATAATATACAAACGGTTTTTTTTTTTTTTTTAAATTAATTTAACCCTGATACCCATCGAATAATAATCAGTAAGATCTCCGCGGGAATAGCGAGAAAAAATCTCTCGGACGTCCTGCAGTTTTGAACGGTGATCAATAGTATATATTTTCATAAAAAAAAAAAAATATATATATATATATAAATCATTATATACATAATATGTGTGCTTTCATTAACGAAAGATTTCTATTTTTTCGTAATTATATGTAATTAAATTATCTGGTTTTTCCATCGGAGTCCGGTTGATTCGTCGTCGTGCGCGTACCATTTTTCGTTGTATCTTATCATTTCTATATACGAAGAGACAGTCGCGACTGTACGACATTATATTATAACAATATACTTACTATCCTGCAATGTTGAAAATATGGTAAAACATTTAAACGCTCGTAACGGTACAACTCAGTGGCAAAAATAGCAACTCGTTCTGATGTCGGCAAAATATTTGATAAAAATATATATAAAAATATAGTACAGTGTAGGGTTAACCGATACAGGATAATATGAATTCAAGTGTACATTATTGTAGTTGGTTATTTTGTAATGTTATATGGTATGTACCTTTTTTTTTTTTGTAGCTGAGTCAATTTAAGCTTTTATCTTAGTAAATCTTAAATCTTAAGTCTAAATCTAGTATAGTGACAGAACATCGTGTCGAGTGCCGTTACAAAAGATTGAGGGGATTATGTTAGTCATGATCTTCAGTCTCTGTTTATCGCACGCGCAACATAGGAATTTAGACGTTTTCTATATCCAACGTATCGATCGATCAATTAATACGATAAGAATTTTGAAAACTGATTTTAATTCGTCGTGAAGTATTCTTTAAATCGACTTTCTCACTTTTTTTAAATGTTGTACTTAACATACCCAAAAATTTACTTTTGTTGATTTCTTTGTTTCCAACTTGTATAATTCTATTTTGTGAAATTTTAAGGGACAAAATCAAAAAAGCGGGAAAGTAGATCTAAAGTAGACATAACGACAAATTTAAATCAGTTTTTAAAATTGTCATCGCATGAATTGAACTATCGGTACGTTAGAAATAGTAAACTTCTAAACTCCTATGTTACGCGTGTAATGGACAGAGACAGAAAATCGTGACTTACAATCCCCTTAATTATACTGGTGTAGTTTATTTTCGGCAAATTTTTATTTGAAATTTTAATGCGCACACGTATTTCTACTTACTATTCTTGACATTGAAAGGATAATAATATGCCGGGCGTCGGTGCATTGTTTTTCACGCCATCGTTCTTTCCGGTAACATATATAGTAATAGCACGGGGATTTCTATAAAGATAAATATTAACATATCGATAAAAATCAAATATTCATAATTAGTTACTTGCATTATTTCACTTGTGCAACGGGTATACTGCAGATATGATACTATGCATTTTTTACATGTGACAAACAATAAAATTACACGTACACGTTATACCTTAAATGTGAACGAACATACCGCTTTGAATACATAAGTTCAAGGTTCTGCTCCTTTTGATAAATAAAATATCGAACATGTCCGGGCGCATTAGTATCTGGCGTTAACCGAGTGCGTCATTCTTCGACGACAGCTGAATGGATCATATTACCTACGTGATAAGTTACACACTATAATATAATAGGCAGTAGGTGCCCTCGAGGAAAAAATCAATTATTTAGTATATAGAAAGAAAAAAAAATGATGTAAAATTAATTAATAAACCATGTTTATATTTTATATGTGCGTGGAACGAATAATAAAACCCAAAACACATCATTATAATAATTAAAGCTACGAATAAGTTCGAAAAACGCTAATTGATATTCATTTATAACACGCCTAGAAAAAAAAATTGTATTTCCGAATGTTAATTCATTAGCTGAGAGAAAAAAAATTAAATATTGGAATTGTTGAAAACATTCCAATAGAAGCACAAATACATTGTTCAACTATATTGGAGGAATATCTCAAATGGTCAACAGTCAACATTTAATTAAAATATGTTATAAAAACCTAGATAAATAAAATGTAATAACTTTCAAAAATTGAACATTTCATAACCAATATTTGGTTTGAGATGGAACATTAGAAAATCAAAAAATAAAATTGATGTAGGTATAAGTAACATAGAATAGGATATTTTGTTACGAGAATAGTATTTAGTAATATTGATATAAAATGTATTCTTAATAATTATTACCTACGAATTCTACTTTTAGATTTTTGTATCATATAAAACTTTGGGTTAGAGTTTTTAAATTCTTCGTATCACACATAATACATTACACATATTATAATTATATAACCTCAGTGATGAAGTCGTAATTTTTTTAGTGAGTATATGCTTAAATATGATTGATAATTAAACGTAGGGCCTTGCCCTCTCCCCTATATGGCTATATATACGTAATTATAAGTTTCATATTTATATTATATACTATAAATTGTCACAATTATACTCCCAAAAATACGTAATCATACATTTTATGACACTTGGGATTAATAATAATATAAATTAATACAAATTAGAAATAGCATAATATGAAAATAAATTAAAATTAAAATATGAAATAAATATCTCATTTTCTTTGAAATCATATTGCTAAATTTTGTAATTAATTAATAATTATCTAATATATGTTATATAGGTAGTGAGTTAATGAAATAATATAAAATTGTCATATACAAATATAAAACTATTAACAAAACATATAATTAAATATAAAATTTTCTATAAATTAGCTTTTTCTTCATTTAACTTAGCCTGTGCAACTTTTCGAGATCTATTAACATTTGAAGATCTGTTTGAGCAGCCAACTTCTTACATAATATGTTGGATTACATTTTGTAACTGGTGGTCTGTTAATATTTATAAATATTAAACTAGAAATGTTACTAACGGATAATCTCGACCTGAGATCTGAACATATTAAATTAATTTGGCTAAATCCTCTTTCACATTCCGCCGTGGAAACCGGCAATGTTTTCACTAAAATATCCAGTTATTTTAACTTCGCATTGGTAATTTCATTGTTTATATATTTTCGAAAGCCCTGAATCGCATTATTTGTATTTAACATCAATCTATTCGTCAATCTCTTTAATTCGTCTTCGCCAAATCGTATATTTTCATTTGCATACGGCTATGTACATTTATTTAAAATTTGCATATCATTTAAAATACTAGATTCTTCCACGTTTGTTTCAAGTAAACGTGCTTGAAGGTTATTACATAGACTGGTTAAAAATTGATTATGATTTAAAATGTTTAGTTTCTTATTACTTGATAAAACTACGTTTTTGAACAACATGGTATTTTGTGCATATAAAGCTTTTAACATGAACTCTCCATGTTTTGTTTTAAAAGAATCAATAACTCTGATTGTTTTTTTGATCAACTCATCAGCATGCAACAATGTAATTGAACGACTTTGTAATTCACTAGATAAATAAGACAATTCTTTGTCGTGTGTACGTCACACATTAGTGACAAGTCTAATACAAATTCTGGACTTCTCAAACGTTTACATAATCCTAGATATTTAGATCTAGATTTTTGATCTCTTTCAACATCGTTTAAAGATTTATGTAAGTGGTTGTATAAAGACGACAATTTTTTAACATATTCACTGTACTATCATACAGTTCAATGATAATTTTATTGTATACGTCAATTTATTAATTATTATATATTTAATAAAAAAGATTATTAATATGTAACAGAAAAACAGAGAAGTGCGTATACGCCGTATACCCGTGTATCAGATAGCATTCTATAAGTATACGCACCAACAGAAAAACAAAGAAGTGGGTATACGCCGTATACCCACGTATACGCTCCACTACAGCACTGTATAACCTGCAATTTATTTCAACAATCCATAATATTATTGATATAAATCGTATCACCAGTGATATAATTAAGGGTCAACACTATACACACATATAGCTTATTCAAAATATACAACAGTATGTTAAAGTCTGAAATAAATTCTGAATTGATTATAGATGAAATGATTAAATTATTGTTTTATTATTATTCAGTGACATTCTATTTACAAATGAATAAATTAATTAAATTATCAATATCTATTATCTATATGATAATATGTTAGTTATTTATAACAAATGTTATGTCATTCACACCATCTGTATTTTTTTAAAGGGTTTATCCTGTTTATTATATATATATATATATAAAACAAAATATCTCAAGGGTCTTAAAGACATACACTTTAATGGACAAATATTATGGCAAATAATAATTTTAACCATTGTAATACAATGGAACTTCGATAAAGAAAATCGGTCATAAACAAAAAAAAAATTCAAGTTATCGAAAACATTTTTGGTGGAAAATAACTTTATACATTATAATTTGTGAAATATGAAGATAATAATTTAGCTATAACATTATATTATAAAATACTTATATTCCAAACCATAATATGATACAATTATATATTTAATATTTATAGTTTATACTTTATACCAATACTCAAGTTTCATGATAAATACACGACGAAAGAATAATGAACTGTATTGTTTTATGGCTTGTAACACACATGAAGCATACTTACATATTTATCAATTCATTAATATATATTTCGTTGAAATCAAATGAGAGTTTATTATTTATAATTTACTAAATTAAATATTTCAAATCATAAAGAATTCGCGCGCTTTTTAAACTCGTAAAACTGGATGCAGCCTTTCAGTAACCGATAAAACACATAGTATGATTGAGTCGTCTCGATTTTCAGTAATTGATGTTGAACAATTTATTAGAGTTATAAGCCAATATTCAACTCAGATGATTCCGATTTATCAAGAAATAATTCGAGTAAATGAAATTTGAATTATTGAGAAAAATTATCACACATGTCATCTATTGAAACCCATTTCTTAGAAGCATTTCAAGGCATTCCTTAGATTTATCGAAAATTTAGCTTATAGAGGTTCCACTGTATATTATATAATATATAGTGTGCATACCAGAAAATGCACGTGTATGATATAATATTATAAATATGATTTAAAACTGTTTCCATTATTTTTTTTCTGGTTGTTGCAGAGGTTGAAATTTAAAAATGTTACATGCTCAGAACCACGTCTACCCAAATCACATGACTATATTATATTAACATTGCGTCCGTGCAAGTAATGCCACAGCATCAGACGATAACGTCGTTTAACGCAGAAATTGGATGAGGCGATTTTAAAGCAAATTTTATTCGTCAACAAAAGCCAATCGTTTGTTACTAAATTATTATCCAGAATAGTTTTTAATAGTAAAGTTTTTTTTCTTTTAATTTTACTTTATATCAATTAAAAATGGATACGTACGACAATGAAATGCACTTGTATACTACTATATGCACGTGCGTCGATTTTTTAATGTTCAAATCCCGCGACGATTATTATTATTATTATTATTGTTTTAAATATAATTATTATTTTACCTATAGTGTGTTGCGTGCGTTTGTTGTACACTGCTACGCATACATACATTCGCTGCCCGTTTCAATTGTTTACCATTAATTAAAAAGAAAGTTAAAAAAAAAAGTTGTTTCAATCTCTCTCTCTCTCTCTCTCTCTCTCTCTTTCTCTCTCTCTCTCTCTTGCGAGCGCGCACATACACATCACGTCTGTATAATATGTATATCTATACATGCGTGTACATATTATTATTATTACTGTGCGTACGTCGGATTCGCGTGTATAGTCGATTCAGAAAAATAATCACAAGACTTCTTCGAGTTACAATAATACACGACAACGACGACGGCACAATAAAGCCCATATATGCTTCAATTGATGCGCACAATGCCGCATTATGTTATGTATTACAATTCGTGATAATTTTTCAGGTCAAAAAGACATGATGGGTGCATCGTTTTTATTTTTATTTTATATTATTATATTTTATTTGTTATGTTTTTCTCTCTCTCCCTCTCTCTCTTCTCCATTGTCGAAGAACCTTCGAATAGAAATCATACTCTCAGTGTGACATCGAAAATACTCAATTGGAGTTCGGGAGCGCGCACTATTATAATACACTTTGAAATATCGCAACAAAAATGTCAACTTTAATGAGTAGCTACCACTACATCAGAACGCATGTTTAACTACATATACAGTCGGTATCGCGCGGCGCACAAGATAACGTCATTATTACTATTATTATTTTAATGTTATTATTATTATGTTATTATAAATGTTAAACGCGCACAACAGTAGATAGGAGCTGTGTTCGTATATTATAGCTATAGCGATCATCTTCATCGTTTTCGCAACGGATTCTTAAATACGTCTACGGTATCAATCGTATAATGTTAATAATAGTTATTAAAGCGCATCCGCTGCAATGGCATAGTCACATGCTGGAGGGGAGGGTATGTGCAGACCCATACTACATTGTTTGAGATCAAAAGTTTTTTTTCTTTTTCTCTAATATCTCTTAGCGACAAAAACCATTTATGCCTACTTTTACAACGATAAAATGTAGTTTTTTCTGCCATATATTTTCTGTGATTAAAAAATCACTAAATTTAATTATTCATTATAATTATATACTTTTAAATTGTAATCATAATGCTCAATGACAATAATAATCAATATACAAGAATGAACATACTTTTACGTGTAGTTCTTGTTGCAAACCAAATCGAAATCATCATTTTAATAGCTGATAATTTTAAATTCCTGTACAAAGAGACTATACATGTGTACACTATTATGATAATAATAAAAATTTGTTCATCAAAGTTTATTAAACTAAAGTATAAACATTTTTTTCCGATACAACTAAATACATAAATAAACCATTCTAAAAAATTAATTTTTGTTTAGAATTTCTAGACATTTAATATAATTGCATTCTTTTTAATCGATTCCGAAAAATAAAGACAAAAATTAAATATTAGACTTACCTAACCGTGTAAGTGTGTGACTTGAACCCAAGCGTTTTTTTTTTCATGGTGTACCGAACACTTAATTCAAAGATTTTCGTTTTACTAAATTAATATCAGTCTTCGACCTGGATCTTATTAGAACGTACCATTTCAAATATGCCGCAGTTGATTAATCCAATTCAATACTTTACAAGATAAATGTACAAAGATACAGATAAATAAATTGCATTCATTTTATATATATATATATATATATATTCAACAATTTATTTTATACATTGTATATATTTGTACATTCATGACACATACTGTCACTATTTACTAATTTTGTAATTGAAATTTATTTTCGTAAATAAAATTATTACTGTACAAATAAAAATTGAAAACGAATACCTGCTGTATGCGGATAAAAATTTCGTCGTAATTAATCCACGCCACCCCGCAATTGATATTTTAAATTTTGTTGGCACGTTGAAAATCTCATGTCGGATATAATGATCAAATATATTTTATGCGAGTATTCATTCATATGCCACTTTCCAACCAACCAAACCCTATTATAATAGATCCTCGATGATTTATATGAAAAATGAACAGCGAGCAACCGATCGAATGAACGCTGTTATATAGGATTATAATATAGGTACGTATGTAGTACATTTATCTGGACCGTTATCGTATAAGTCGTGACCTCAACATTTTTGGTGAAAAATTAAAGCTATTAACATTTAACTGTGACGATGGCAAAATCTCATTTACGTAATTAATTTTGTACATCATACCTGCAATACTCTCATATACGATTTTACGGATACATTAATATAAACGTGAGGCGCCGAAAAGAAGAGAATCAAAATGTATTAGTATATCGTCAATATAATATTACTATATAATATACCGGTTCGATATTTGTTGTAAATTAAATTCAATCTAAACGCGCACATTACAGCTATTATGTCTGTAGGATAAAATTCTGAATACTAAATTACCGAGTCTACGAAATAATAAAAAAAAAACCCGTTCTAACAAGTTATTATTCATACTAATTACTGTAGCAAATTCGTATAGTTATTAATTACAATACGTATTATACAAATATACAAACATATATACGTATGTATACTTATATTGTATATATGTACAATACGTACACGAATCAATCGAAAAATGATCGATCAAATGATAAAAAATAATATTATATAATTACAATACGTACAGCGCACTCGTATTTATGAAAAATGCAGTCAAATCGTGTGGTATGTTTATATTATTTTTTTAGGGAAACGAGCTGATATATTTCCATTCACACAACACTCGAGGAATCCGAAGAAACAACCCTTGCCTGTTGTAAATTCATTTTATAAATTACATGCCGTTCCTATAATAACTCGGCCGCGCGTTAAAGTCTCTGCGATGAATAAACGCGCAATTTTACCGTGGCAAGACTTTTTATCATCGGTGGAAAAAACTGAAGTTATAATATTATATAAATTATACGTGCTTGAACCTTAGCACACTTATTTAATTATATTTATAAAAACAATGCAAGTTTATGTTCATCTAAGTATTCTACATATGTAGGTATATGGGAACTTAAATATAGGATTGCAGCACTCTTGTGGTTTTGAAAAAAAAAAAAAAAAAAAAAAAAATGTGATAAATGTGACTGGATACAAGTAACAATAGTGTTGGGATCCAATACTGCGTGTACAATTCGAGTGTTCCTCACACGTTATGGTACATAACATATACAATCCGTGTACAGATATGTTCGAAGGTTCTAGAGAGGATCCGCAACGATGTTATAGTAAGTATAATATTCGCGTCAAAAACGCGTCGAGTATTTGTAATATACGTACTGCAGGCGGGTACCTGTATAAATACCAACGAGCATAATTGAAATGTCTGAAAAAAAAAACCTAACTCCGTAGACGATATTCATGCGGTTATAATATTATTAAGAAAATATAATATCGTATACGGGACTTGATTGATGTCGTGCGCAACTTATCCGAAAACGCGTATGAGCGTATAATTTTTTCGATGGATTTTTTTTTCACCTCAAACCCGTCCGGCAAAGGACATATTTTTATTTCGTTTTGGAACTCTGTGGCCATCGCACCGTGTAAACACACATGATTTCGTGAGATCTTTAAACAAAGATTTATGATCAATCACTGAAGTGTACCACCTACATTTATATATATTTAGTAAACAGTAAACACATAAAATAAGAGCAGTTACTGAATGTGAACTGATTGGGTACCTATATGATATTTAATAAATATGTATAATAAATATACTAGGTTTAGGAAATTATAGGAGTTAGAAAAAGAAAAATATATTTTCAGTATCATTGTAAAGTTTAACTTGATAGAAGATTTTTAAACCAAAATTTCGTTTCACGTCAGTTGATAATTATCAATTATCATATGCTTATACAACTTATATAAGAGTTTAAACGTTAAATAAGGTAAAAAAAAAGGAAAAACTTGAAAAATTAATTTACGTTATTTTAATAATTTTAATTGTTTTAGAAAAAATGTTTTGGTACTAAAATAATTCCCAACACCATTGCCTTTTCAACCTTTTTTGTGAATTACTATCTACTCGTATATATATAGACGCAAAATCTTTGATGTAATAAATGCTATCTTGGACAGGAGAGATGGTAAGATTATTATATGAGGATTGATTTAACATGTAGAAAGAGTTTCAGAGGGTTTTGGACTGGAAACGCTGAATACTATTGATATGTTTAGGTTTGCGGTGCCCCACAATTAGATTCCATAAGCTCAAATTGGTTTTAAGAAGTGTTTAATTCATACATATATGGTATGAACGGCATGTGTAATACCATTGTGTTGGTGTTTACAGCGTGGATACTCGACGACAACAAGCACATGGTATCCGACATGACCTATTTTTTAATTAATTTAATAGATCAATTTATTGTATGCAAACTTTTTTTTTTATTGATTTTGCTATATCAACAATATATTGTGTAAAGTGAAAATCGTCTTAGGAAATAAAAAACAATTATTCAATTCAAGCAATATAATTCAATACCAACAATAACTGTGTTGGAAATTACTCTACTTTCCTGATGATCATTGAAGAATTTAAAATACTATTGGATACTGTGCGCTATAATAATCAGTTATATTCTTGTGCTCACGGATTTCAGAACAATTACAATTTAAACATAACAGTCTCAACTATTATGGGAGTAGGGCCCCATTCATCAACCATGAGATTCGAAGCTGTGGTGTGCGCTACATTATAATATCAATGCAATGTTATTTATTATTACATAGGTATATGTTAACTGTACGATTTATGTAATATCACAAGTCTATCTCTCTCTCAAAAAAAAATTATTTTAATTATTATTTATTATTACATATTTCTTTGTATTAAAACGTGTCCGATTCAAATGGAATTTACTTCGTTTGCACGTACTTTATATACATATAATACATTCGCTTAACACACAAACAGATAAGTACGCGTATAATGTTCATATCGTATATGTGCAAGCGATCAACATAATATATGTAAACGCGCGCGCACGCGTATATGCTCGTGTGCAGTTGTTCGGTAAGTATAGACGGATAGAGAGGGTGAGGAGAGATAATTTCCGATTAAAGTGTATATCGTGAAAAACAACGGCGGCGGCAAGCACGTTTCGAAAAATTTGCATTTACATAGTTATTACATATATAGTAAACACTGCTGCAGTGTATAATACAAAATAGTCGTTTTCTTCTCTCCCTCTTTCTTTCGTTTCTCCTCGCACCGTATCACCTTTGCTTGGACAATATTATTACAATTTTTTTTTTTTTTTTCACAAAGTGTATAAGTTTGTTATCGATTAATTATTACGTTTATTTTATTTACAATTTGTTTTATGCGAATCGCTGGACCGTAAATGTGCACATTATTATACATTATTATAATGTGTATGTGTAATATGTAAAGCGTCGTCGGTCCGCACGATTTTACTCGCAGTACACACACACACACATGCACGAACACGCTGCTAACTCGTGTACATATATGTATGATGCGAGAGAAGACTTAATTATTATTATGCATCGTTGCAGTGCACTCTCGGTTGTATGTACTATATATAATCACGTGTCTTTTAAATGGTACGATCGGTTAATTACAAGATCTCACGTCTATTTTCGAATCACGCGGCGTCATAGGTGTGTAATGCGTACAGAGAGGTATCCACGTCGTTTCACATAACTGCACTGATTTAAATAATAATTTATAATTCATGTAACCGATCAGAAATGGAATTTTCAAATATGTGTAATACGCTACAAGGTATAATATACCATAACTACGTCATCGTGTGGATTTTAAAATAAAAATCTCAAGTGCGCGAGGAATTGTCATCAAGTAATGTGGTATGGTCGATGATCAATTTTTTGGAAAACAGCTCTCCTTGTGGGGCTCTTTTCTGACCCAAATCGTAGGAAAATAATAATTGTGACTTGGAGTTTTGGTGTAGCAGTTCTCGTTCAAGAATTCAAGATTTCCGTAAATATTTTACCTCGACAACCGATTAATATAACCTTCAAAGAGTTTCAAGTAATTAATTTATCGCTCTAGCTAATTTGTTTATTTTATAGGATATATACTATAGAACGTGTTTTTGTGGCCTTAAATACAATATGATACTGTTGGATTTTTACAAATTTATCCGACCAGTCCTCAAACCGAGTATAATAACGAGGAATAATTTATGTAAGCTTTAAAATATATATTTTGTTGGTTTTAACAAAAGGACGCATTTATGTTGATTATTTCGGATCTAAATACTACACATACTTAAACTAATAACCAGAGAGTTTATAGATAAAAGTTTTGAACACCCGTGCATTAGAATTTAATTTTTTCACAACTGTTTCTAAACTCCAGGGAAGTGGGAAATCGCTCTGGTGCAAATTCTTCAATCGCTGTAAAATACAATAATCCCTACGCGTCCTAAAACTTTCAGAAATATTATTATATATGCGTATCAAATATGTATGTGAATAATGTATTAACAACGCGTGGATATACGTATACAAATAGTATACATAATCGTTGCCTTCTGGTATTTTTTCCCTTTTACAAAAACTCGTATAGTTACTATTTGCCATGTGTACTTACCGGATAATTATTGTTATTATTGTGCGCCACGCACATGTGTGATATTTACATTAAAACGATCGATTATATTAGATTGCGAATCTTCCGTGGAACGAACAGACGTCCGTCAAAATCTCCGCTAACACGTGAATCTGCTTTTCGCTTTTTTGTTTGGTTTTTTTCCCCTCCATCTTACAGTGCCGTTGTCTCTGCAGTTTCTCACTCATTCTCTTTCTTTCTATGAGAGGTCGTTTTTCGGTGGTATTCATGACGAACTTGTTTACATGACATGATCGATGAGCGCGCATAACATCATATTATTATAACCCACGTCAGAATGTATATGTATGTTGTACAAGAGATTCTGGCGGCGGCGGCGAGAAATGACCGCAACACGTTTTTTTTTTCTTATTATTATTTCGGGAAATTTTTTGTGAAGCGGAGTCAATAAAAAAAAAAAAGAAAGAAAAAAGTAAATAAAAGGAATAAACCGTCACACAAGTCGAGAGTGGTGGCATCATTGTCGTCTGCCAGCAGATGTCCCGTTATCAGTTTTTCGAATCCCGCGAACATCGCGACATGCAACGTTATAGAGACCGCGGGGTGCGAAATTTGTCAACAAAACCGTGTGGGCCATCATCGTAATAATTTCTATGTAGGTACATATATATATATATATATATACTACGCTTTTCACACCGAATTTCTGGTCGACTG
Source organism: Chaitophorus viminalis (assembly GCA_025469195.1). Taxonomy (NCBI): domain Eukaryota; kingdom Metazoa; phylum Arthropoda; class Insecta; order Hemiptera; family Aphididae; genus Chaitophorus; species Chaitophorus viminalis. The sequence continues at coordinate 6,214 of JAIPRK010000558.1, read as the reverse complement.
GCTTCGGTGAATAGAGCGGAGCGCAGTGGTGACGGGCGCGTCGTTTCTGCGGGTGTGTATGTACGTATAGATATAACACATAGGTACGTTGTGTTTTATGCACGTTTTGCCTTTTGAAAACATACAAAAAAAAAAAACCCAAACACACACACACACATACAAATACTCATATAATAATAAAAACCCTCGGTGAAAAAATTATCGCGCGCGGCGGTGGCGTATAACGCGTTACCCCGTATATATTTCGTTGTCAAAATATCTCACGTCGATCCATTGTTGTACGCGCGTATATATATGTATACATACGGACAGTGGAGTCGGTCGTCGGCCGGCTGCTGTTGCTTCTGCTCCGTGGACCAATATATATCTCCTCCCGATCTCCGTTTAATAAAGTAGCTTTATTATGTATACACTGCAGACGCACTCACTCGCACACACGCACACACATACACACACACACACACACACACATACACTTACACACGTATGTGTATTGCTGCTGGTCGGGTGATTTATTGCCTGTAAGTAATCCGCATGTGGTCTGTCTGAGAAGATATCAAACGCAACGCACACATAACCTTCGAAACAAATGGACCAATTAATAATTTATTATCATTATGGATCAATGCGACGAGCGTAATATTACGCACACTATAACGTATACATGTGCGTATTACATGATATATGTATTTATGAATATCTGTGTGTGTGCGCGGTTTGAAGGATGTTTGCGTCGTCCCTGGATGGAACACCGATGTTTGTAACCGATTCATCACCGTCACCGCGGTTGAGGTCTACAAAAATATATACATGTATACATACAAATAAATGTATTCAAGTATATGACTAAGTGTGGCTAGGTATGCGATTTGTTGATATCCCGCGTCCCTTATAATATTACTGGTTCATGGATCACATGCACTCATAAATGTTTAAAACGTTTAGTGCAAAAAAAAAAAAAATAAATAAATAAATAAATAACAAAAGGTTAATATAGTACTTACTACTTAATGAGTCGGTATAATACTTAGTGATCAATTCATCGTTTGAAACGGTTTTTTATTTTTTTTTTTTTTTTACTAATGATTTCGATTAATGTTCAATATGTGTGAATAAATACGTATGTTTAAACATCTTTCATTTAACATTATTGTTGCATTCAAATTTTAAACCGATTATTTATTACGCATCGGGTCGATCACTTCATGATCTGTTACCAATCTAGATAAATTCTCAAAAACTATTTTTAACGGTCAGTATTATTTGTATTATGAGTGGTTATGTAAAATTCACCTCGACTGGATTGATATATATTATAATATGAGTGTAAATACTGTATAATTGCAAATAATTTTTATTATTTAATAATAAGTATTTTACAATTGGTATTCGGGTCCTAATGCTACATAAACTTAGATAGGTATTTAAATTGACAAATCTCTTACCACGGTATCTAATAACGCGATTTATTATTATTTATTTTGATGTATAGTGAGCACGAGGACTTTATAACAAATAACGAACCACAATGGCACAGTGTATATTAATTTTATTTATCAGTATAATTAGACTACATATTATTATAATGTTGTAAGTTGTTGTGATAAATAGATTATGAATATTACCAGTTGAACCGGGTGAATTCGCTCACGAGACAATTATCATAAACGTATAACTGTATGATGAGCAAAATATTAAACTTTGTTCTCGTTCCTTTTCAGGGAATCTGTGGGTTTCTGACCATACGAAATCCTTAGATGAACCGAAACAGATAAATTCAAAATATCTGACGTGGTGGTAATCATCATTGTCTGATCGTAGAATCGTCAGAGTTTCAGTTTCATTAAAATTAATGGGAACAAATAAAAAATAATTTCAAAATAAATAAATAATGATTTCAGACCAATGACAATACGAGTATCGATTGAGTCATTAAGCATGTTTCACCGTTTTTCGTAAATACTATTATATTGTACACTGCAAAGACGAAAAGGGGTTGATGGTGGTGATTGGGTGTAGGTTCAGTTTCCGCAGCCTCGCTAGTTGTACTTCGCATCCACTCAGTATTACTAAGTTTAGTACGTTTCTTGGCAAATAAAAATGTACAATTATCGCGGCTGCAATAGGGAGAAAATGATTAGCTGTACAGTTACTTATATATATATATATATATATATATACTATATAGTATATAATATATTATCAACTACAACAGTCTGTCGCACTAGAATAACAGAATTCTACGGCGCGCGCATACATTATTCGCACATGATATGATAATGGTATCGTTTCGAATTTTAAAAAGTCATTTTGTTTGTTTCCCCTCCCCCTCCCTCCTCCCGTTTGCCCCCGGTGTATATAAAATAATAATAATATAGTGCGTGCTATTGAACAATCGAACCGTGCGCGAATAGTACTCACTGGCACCCGTGCAACAGTCAATGACGGCCTTTAGCAGGGAGCTCTGCTGCTGATGCGGAATAGTGCACAATTTACTGCTCCTTGTTTTGATCCCTGAAAGGTAAACATCGCGACAACAACGCGCTTTTGTCAACGGTCGATTTTTCACGGGTCATTAAGTCCTCTTCTACTTCTAAGCCCGGCAGCGGTGGCGGCGATCGAACAACATATATATATATATATATATATATATATATATATATATATGCGTGTCACTTATATATAATGCACTATGCTGCAGTACTATAATAATAATACATCACCAGTCGCAAAATTAATATTAATATATCGTCGGGATCTCATAAAATATAATATTTATACGAGATTCCACACTCGCGCGTACACCGCATCTATATACCAATCCTATTGTTCGCTATTCGCCCATTGAATCCTGTAAATATATTATATACATAAACACATTTAACGTGCACTATTCCATATATATATATATATATATAGGTAGAACAATCGACACTGAAGCCGAACGAACGAACGAACGAATGGACGGACAAACGGACGGACAGACAGACGGGGTAGGTATACACGAACGTACACGCCACCGTTACAAACCGAACCGTCCTATTGCTATTGTGTGATGTGCAGCTCGTGCACGAGTGTGTGTGTATGTGTGTGTGTGTGTGTGTGTGTGTATGTGTAATATTATGTCTCATCGCCCATTATAACAAAACGCACCCGAAAAAAGAAAATAAACATAAATAACGGTGATAATATTTTGATGGGAGACCATGCGTACGCGCGGGGAGAAGATGTGTGATTCAGAATAGCTATTATATTACGCTATATACGTGTCTAGGATATTTTCAAAGGACGTCGCGCGCTTCGTATACAGACTGTACGCGCGTATGTTACGGTGCAACCGTTTCGGCAAAGTATCGTATACGTATTATATATTATTATGATTATGTACGCGCGCGACAATATTATTGTATACTTAACCGAGATTTATGTGAAGTCTGCGTGAATGCGGATTATCAATGGTGTATTATATTTGTTTTTTTTCCTCGATAACCATACACACATACACTGTTATGAGATTTTACTTGTAAGCGCGTCGCAGTTCAACAATATACTATCTACATTACTTCATCTTTTGCCCATAAAATATTCACGTACATCATATACCGTACCTGAAATATACCGATATTAAAAAGGCCCTAAAACGCTATTTTCGGGTACAATGTTTACGGTGAAACCGAACGTAGAAGTGCGAGCATATTGTATACACCATTGAAAAGCACCAACATGAAAACTGTAAATATATTATAGAGGAATATATGTATTGTGTATAGGTTACAAAATATTTTTAAGAACTCCCTATACCCTCGGTTTTGATTGAACTTATATTCAACACCAGTTGGGATGGGGATGGGTCTTTGATGCGTATAAAAATAGTAAATTTATCCAGTCAATATTTTTTCTCTACTAATGGCTGTTTGGTGTATTTAACGGATAAAAGAAATTCCTGCAATGTCTTACATGTATATACGTACCTATACATTTAATTGATAGCTAGGTAGAGTAATTATATTCCATTAGAGTTAGTATAGTTACGAATGAATCGCAAACCTTACAACTCTATAGCATTGAAAATGTCTCATTAACATAGAGATTATAATATGTATAATATGTATGTATGATTTGCATGATTTAGTACATCGGATCAAAGCTGTCCTTGTGTAAGTAGAGCAGGAGAAACGTTTTTCAGCTATCCCAGGTACTCACCAAATGTTTCTGAATATCTTCCCGTGCCAATATTTAGCATGTTTATTCAACTCGAATTCGCATGAACAATTCCGAAACTAGCACGTCGCTTGTATCACTGCTACCTATAAATAATTATTGCATGATGAAAATAAATTGTCTTCAATTTGCGGGGAGGACTTGGGGACACGTATTGGTCGGTGAATGACCTCATCTATAGTCGCACCACCCGAGTGCGATTATATTAATATTGTATACATGACGGATTGTGAAATAATAGGTGGATAATGCGTAATATTCGCGACCAAACCAGTTTTGTCGAGTTACTTTCAGACTCGTTCACTCGTGGTTATTTCGATTAATTTAATAAAATATAGGTATCTACTGCAGTAATGTCTTTGCACTATGGATATAATTATTAACGTACCGGTATATACAAATATAAATGTAACGAAATATAAAATAATAATAATAATATGAAATGTGCTACGTATACGCATATTATACGTGAAGCATGCGCACCACTCGTAAACAATAATTTAGTCTCGTTACTACCTATTATATTATATGAACAGCACCGATCACATTTAGTCTATAACATTGTACCTACAGTTATAATATTAATTTTTATTGTTATCAGCCAATTTTTTTTGTTTTATTTTAGAGAAGACTAGTGGTTACAATTTTCAGGCTACCATTATCCATGTGGATTTTTCGGTTCGTAGGTTTTTTATCAATTTATTATAGTAACTGAAAGGTATTAAACACGTGAGTAGTGCGTATGTGCGCTGCAGGCGAATGACAAAGCCACTAGATTCGTATGGTCACCCATCCGATCGCTAACAACTCCGGATGTTAATTAACCACGGACACTGAAAACAACTGTGGTGGTAGATTGATCCACATTTATAAAATTACGATATAAATATATATGCTATATGTATTATTATACTTGTATACGTTTCAAAACTGACAACAAGCGCGTTTCAGTTTTATCCGCTTATTATCGCACACTACATGACGTTGTTCTCTTTTCCTTTTGCTTGTTCCAATGAAGCGTGCGGCTGCCCGGCTGTTCGTGAAAACATTAGATTATAAATGACGACGCTATATGGGTATACGCACGCTCGTACAAATAATATATAGCCTCGCGAGATAATTGTTGGTGTTCTAACTTCTGCATTTTATCTTGACACTCAACCGCTCGGGGCGTGTACAAAGTCTCTACTTCGACAACGACGATGACGACTTCGCCACGAAATAGAGGTCAAACCTGCTCATCACTGGAAGTTTGAAAAAACGAGACTGCATATGATATAAATGTATAAAAAATTGCCTAATTGTATTATTCTGTCGGTGAAATGTAATAACTCCCTACCTCCATCACAAGCGTTTAGCTTACACGAGGTGGGTAATCAAAACTGTTCCTTTGTTTTTATATTTATTAAATGTTTATCTTTGATTCTAATAAAAATATATATTTCATTATACCTGTAGGCGTGATAGATACGGTGTAAACGTAACAACAAAATATGTATATAGGCACGTACAATGCACGACCATCATATTATTATTATACATATTTAGATTTTGTTAAATTGTTATTATAAATTAGGTGTATTACTGTTTTGTCATCGGTTTACCCCTCATCTTCCCATCACTCGTTTGTTATATAAGGCCGTATTATATTATATCATTGTGTATATGGACAATTGCTGCCGCTGCAGCTACCGCGCGTGTGTAAATACTTTATATAATAATAATAATAATAATAATAATAATAATAATAATAATAATAATAATAATAATAATAATAATAATAATAATAATAATAATAATAATAATAATAATAATAATAAAAATAATAATAATAATAATAATAATAATAATAATAATAATAATAAAAATAATAATAATAATAATATAATGATAATGATACTACATTAATACGTACTACTTGTCTTAAACATTTTTCAACGCTATTTTTAATAACATATACGCTACGGGTACAAGACCCCCGGTGAATCGAATT